>CAUYON010048766.1:0-14997 GCA_963573935.1 Arctocebus calabarensis
CAATGTGCTGGTTTCATATACAATCTGAAATAGTTTCATCAAACTGGTTAACATAGCCTTCATGGCATTTTCTTAGTTATTGTGTTAAGACATTTATATTCTACATTTAGTAAGTTTCACCTGTACCCTTCTAAGATGCACCCCCATTGATTTTTTTAATGCTAAATTGACCTTATATTCCTGGGAGAAGCCATTCTTGGTCAGGATGTGTTATTGTATTTTGTATGGTAGCTGGTGTTTTGTTTGGTAATTTTGTATCAATCTTAATGTAGTATATGTTGTAATTTTTTTCTGAGGATGTTCTTCTAGGTTGTGTATTATCAAGGTTATGTCAAAACCTTGACGTGTTAAAATTAGTTGAGGTATTTATCTTCCTGAAGAGTTTTATATAATTTGTATGATTATTTCCTTATATGTTTGATAGAATTTACCAGTGAACTACTAGGGCCTGTTTTTTTGTTGTTACTGTTTTTTTTGTTTTTAAGAAATGGATCTAATTTTTTCTTTCTTTTTTACTGTTTTATTTGCATCTATTTTATGTTGCTCTGTTCCCATGCCATAAGTTTTTGTTTCTTCAGTTTCTTCTGGGGTATATTTTTCTTCTGTGCTGCTTCCTCTTCTGGTTTGGGAATAGTTTGTTCTTTTTCAGTAAGGATCATCTCAAGGTGGCAGAGGGAGCTCATGTATGGGTTAATGTGACCGTGAGTTCTGTAAGTTTGGTGACTCATCTTGGGTGCTTTGTTCACTTGGATATGCTCAATGACCGGAGAATCTACATCTGAACCCTTAAGTTCAGTATTACTCTCTGCATTTTTAAGCATGTGCAGCAAAAATTCAGCACTCTTTTTGGGCCATTGACCCTGTGTCCAGCTCCACTGTACTGCTTGAGCATGCCTACTAACTCCACCATTGTAACATTGGAATGGTACATACTGTTTCTTTAAAGTGACATCCTTCAGATACTTGGTGCCTTTTCTACATGTATACCCTTGATGGCCTGGACAGTTTCACATGTGTTCTTAAAGCGAACATGAAGATTTGAACCTCTTGACTTAGCATGACTTTGTGGGGTTTTCTGGGCCAAGTGAGTAGCAAACCATTTTCACAGATCACCTCAGGTTGCTTAGGGGAAGAGGATTAATTTTTTAAATAGATATAGGGTTAGTCAGATTTTCTAGTTCCTGTTTCTGTTTTGGTAGGTTGTGGTTTTCAAGTGATTGTTTCCTTTTTATCTTCTAAAAAAAAATTGCTGTGTGCGGTGGGCTCATGCCTATAATCCCAGCTCTTGGGAGGCCAAGGCGGGTGGATTGCCTGAGCTCACAGTTCAAGAGCAGCCTAAGCAAGAGGAACACCCCATCTCTAAAAATAGCTAGGTGTTGTGGTGAGTCCCTATAGTCCCAGCTACTTGGGAGGCTGAGGCAAAAGAATCTCTTGAGCCCAAGAGTTTGAGGTTGTTGTGAGCTAAGACGCCATGGCACTCTACCAAGGGTGACAAAGTGAGACTCTGTCTCAAAAACAATTTTTTTTAAACATTTCTTTAAAATTACATTTAAAAACGAACTGATTTCTCCTTTAAAAAAAGGAGCAAAGGTAATATTACAGAGTAAAATAATTCTGAATGTCTGATGGAATTGAGCTTTGGGTTAGTAGAATATTTTTGTTACTTGTAACTTATTCTAGAGTTCTATTTTCCAATAACTTAGAGCCTTTCTAATTGTATTAGATATAAAGGTTAGGCTTTTATGGAATAAAGGCTTTATACTTAACATATAAATATTGATCTTTTGTGGTGCATTTTTTAAATTTAAACAAATTTGTTGAGTTTTTCTAGAAAGGTTAAAAACAGAATAGTGACTATTTGCTTAGAAATTCTGTTTGAGCTCAGATTATTACATAACAATTAGCCATGTTAAAGAAAGATAAATATCCGGGCATGGTGACTCACACCTATAATCCCAGCACTTGGGAGGCTGAGGCAGGTGGATCGCTTGAGCTCACGGGTTCGAGACCAGCCTGAGCAAGAGGCTGGACCCCATCTCTAAAAATAGCCAGGCATTGTGATGAGCGTCTGTAGTCACAGCTACTCGGGTGGCTGAGGCCAAGAGAATTGCTTGAGCCCAGGAGTTTGAGGTTGCTGTGACCTGTGACACTGTGGGACTCTACCGAGGTCAATAAAGTGAGACTTTGTCTCTTAAAAAATAAGGAAAGATAAATCTCAGAAAAGCCATATTTTGTGTTTTTAAAATACTGTTATTTTGTTCTTCTTAAGGGAAACAGTTTGGAATCTAAAGATTATCTCCAGGTTTGTCTTCGAATAAGACCATTCACACAGTCAGGAAAAGAACATGAATCTGAGGTATGTGTTAACTTTAATTTGGTTTAAATGTGTTACTTTCATTAAACAGATAAAATATTTATTGTATGTATGTGTCCTAGGGCTGTGTGCATATTCTAGATTCACAGACTATTCTGCTGAAAGATCCTCAAAGTATCATTGGTCGGTTAAGTGAGAAAAGCTCTGGGCAGATAGCACAGAAATTTACTTTTTCCAAGGTAAGAACCCATGAAGAACTGGGTTTTTTGTTTTGTTTTTTTTTAAGAGGAAGAGACTTGGGCTAAATGGCTATATAATTGTATGTAATGACTGTGCTTAGATAACTTAGATCTTAGGTACTGGTATTTTTTCCTTAAGAGTAGGTCTCAGATTTCAGGTCTGGAAATGCATAAATAGAGGTGAAGAAATCACTGTAGTGTTCTTAAAATTACATTTTTTTTTAAGAATATGTTTTTTTAAAAACTTAGATGAAAACTTGATTGATGGGGTTAAATTTCTATCTTGAAAACTTGAAAATTTTCTGGTTAGTAAAACTATCAAGTATGTTTGTGGAAGTAGGGATATGGTACCTATTTTAAAAATGAATCTTATGTAACCAGTTTTGGAAATTTTTTCAATGTGCGAGGTGGGTAGAACACATTGTCAGTTAACTTGAATTTTCTAACATTAAAAAACGTTAATGTAGGTTTTTGGCCCAGGAACTACACAGAAGGAATTCTTTCAGGGTTGTATTATACAGCCAATAAAAGACCTCATGAAGGGACAAAGTCGCCTGATTTTTACTTACGGGCTAACCAATTCAGGAAAAACATATACATTTCAAGGTAAATACAGTTTCATTTTGGTTGGAAAGGATAAAGAAGCAATAATACCTACTTATTATTTTTGTAATATTTTCATGTAGTTATGTTTCCATTACTTTATATGTATTTGCTCCATTTTAAAAACTAATAGTGTATTAGATATATATTGCTGATAGATATTAATTCAGATTTAATACTTCATAAGTGATATAATCTTATTCATAGAGAATAAGATTGATGGTAAAAATTTAGAAAAAAGGATTGATATAATATAGAGAATTAAGCATTGGTGACCAGGAAGACATTTTATATTTCGTTTTACTTTTGTGGGTGATTACATATTTTAATATTATAGCCTTATACACATGATTGTAAAACTTCAGGTTTTATATCAGAATAGCAATTGATAAAATTGTCAGTAATACAGTGAAGACCAAAGTGGTGGAAAACTGAGTAATCCTTCAACTTTTTTCACTTTTATCTTAGCTATTTATGCTTGCCTAGGTAGTATAGAAGGAGCTTTAGTTTCCTCTTACTTCCTAGTCTGAGAGAATATAACGCAAAAATTATTTTTATAGGCACAGAAGAAAATATCGGCATTCTGCCTAGAACTTTGAATGTATTATTTAGTAGTCTTCAGGAAAGGCTATATACAAAGATGAACATTAAACCACATAGATCCAGAGAATACTTACGGTTATCACCAGACCAAGAGAAAGAAGAAGTTGCTAGCAAAAGTGCATTGCTTCGGCAAATTAAAGAGGTATGGAAGTATTTTAGTATGTAAAATATGTATCTAAGTCGTGACCTTTTATAAACCCTTTAGATGTTTCAGCCTACATTACAATCTGTTGGTGGTAGTGGCTGCTTTCAGGTTATTTTTGAGAAAAATACTCAAAGCTTGAAATGTGAAGACATCTCTTCCTCTTATTATATGTCATAAAAACAACAAGAATGTTTAAACAATGCAAATGTAAATGGTTCTGAAGTAGTTTTTGGTTGTTGTAGGGCCAGTGTTGTATTTTTATGTGATGATTTGTAAAAATTCTGTGGTTTTAATTATTTATTTATTTTATTTTTATTTTTATTTTTTTGAGTTTTTGACTGGGGCTGGGTTTGAACCCACTACCTCTGGCATATGGGGCCGACGCCTTATTCCTTTGAGCCACAGGCACCACCCTAATTAATTAATTTTTTTTTGAGACAGAGTTTCACTTTGTCGCCCTCGGTAGAGTGCTGTGATGTCATAGCTAATAGCAACCTCACACTCTTGGGCGTAAGTGATTCTCTCACTTCAGCCTCCCAAGTAGCTGGGACTACAGGTGCCCGCCACAGTGCTCAGCTATTTTTAGAGCCGGGTGGGGTCTTACTCTAGCTCAGGCTGATCTCTGACTCCTGAGCTCAAGCAATCCATCTGCCTCAGCCTTTCAGAGTGTTAGGATTATAAGTGAGAGCCACTGTGCCCATCAAAAGTGTTTTTTTATTTTTATAAATTATTTATTTATTTTGAGACTGGTTCTCTGCTCTGTTGGCCAGGCTGGAGGGCAGTGGCTCACTCATAGTTCACTCACTGCAACCTCAAACACCTGGTCTCAAGCAGTGCTCCTGGCTCAGCCTCTCAAGTAGCTGGGATTATAGGCATGTGGTGCCATGTCTCACTAATTTTTTATAGAGATGAGGTTTTGCTGTGTTACCCAGGCTGGTCTCAAACTCTTGGTTTCAAGTGATTGATCCTCCCACATGCGCCTCCCAAAGTGCTGGAATTATAGACGTGAGTCACTGCATCTAGGCAAAATTTGTTATTTTTAATTGTGAAAGTAATATACACACATAATTTAAATAAGGAAATGTGAGAAATAATGTTTATTATAATTGCATTCCTGAAGAAAAAACTATGAACAGATTAGACAGTATCTTCTTTGGTCTATCCATAAAATTTATACATAGTGCTTTCTATATGTCTGCATATACACACATAATATATATAGCTGCCTATATTTTCATGTCTTTTTCTTTAACTATATGTAGGATATAGTTTTTTTTCTGTTTTTTTAACCAAAATGAGATTACTGTGCTTAACATATGACTTACTCTTTCATTTAGCTTTTCTTTTTATTAGCCAGGTCATACTACATGCGGATCATTTAGCATATCTTAAATAGCATGTCTTTTATCTGGTAGGCTGTTTTTTTTTTTTTAAATTAAATCATAGCTGTGTATAATGCATTTATGGGGTGCACTGCTGGTTTTATATACAATTTGAAATACTTAACAACAAACTGGTTAACATAGCCCTCACTGCACTTTCTTCATTATTGTGTTAAGACATGTATACTCTACACTTTGTAACTTTTTGTTACCTTTTTTAAAATCAAATTTTAAACCCATTCTTTATTCATGGATATTTGTATTCCCATCCTTCAGTATTTTAAATAGTTTTGCAGTGAGGAAGCAATTTGTTGCAAATATATTTCATGCTGATTTTTCCAAACTCAGGCCAACACTGGATATTTAATATTTATTCTTTTTTTTAAGAGACAGAGTCTTTTGTTCTGCCCTCGGTAGAGTGCTATGGCATCATAGCTCACAGCAACCTCCAACTTTTGGGTTTTGACGATTCTCTTGCCTCAGCCTCCTGAGTAGCTGGGACTACCAGCACCTGCCACAACGCCCTGGTATTTTTTTGTTGCAGTTTGTCCGGAGCCCCTGGTTCGAACCCACCAGTATATGGGGTCGGCACCCTATTCACTGAGCCACAGGCACCACCCTTTAATATTTATTCTGATAGGTGAAAAATGGTGTGTCTCATTTGGGCTTACTTTATATTTCTTTAATTATGAATGAGGTAATTAGTACATCTTAGAATTTTTCCTATGAATTGTCAGATACAACTTTTGCCCTTTTTTTTTGAGACTCATTATGTAGAGTCTAACTATGTAGCCCTGGATAGAGTGCCATGGTGTCACAGTTCACAGCAACTTCAGACTCTTGGGCTTAAACGATTCTCTTGCCTCAGCCTCCCAAGTAGCAGGACTACAAGCGCTTACCATAATACCCGGCTATATTTTTGTTGTAGTTGTCCTTGTTTTTTGGCAGGCCTGGGCCAGGTTCGAACATGCTGACCCCAGTGTATGTGGCCAGTTCCCTAGCCACTGAGCTACAGGTGGCTCAATCTTTGCCATTTTCTTATTGTTGTTTGACTTTTTCTTACTGAATTTAGCAACTTGCTGGGGCTGGGCACAGTGGCTCACACCTGTAATTCTAGCACTCTGGGAGACAGAGGCAGATAGATTGTTGGAGCTCAAGAGTTTGAGAACAGCCTGAGCAAGAACCAGACCCTCTCTCTAAAATAAAAGCCGGGTATTGTGTTAGGCACTTGCAGTTCCAGCCACTTGGGAGACTGAGGCAAGAGGATCAGGATCGCTCGTGCCCAAGAGTTTGAGGTTGCTGTTATCTGTGATGCTACAGCACTCCAGTGAAGGCAACAAAGTGAGACTGTCTCAGAGAAAAAAAAAACTACATTTTTATATGGGTTTGCAAGTTTTTCAACTTAATTGTTTGCTTTTCCTCTGCCTCCATTATATTTGTCAATTTATTCACAAATTTTTATTATGGCACCTACTGTTGTCCAGGTAGTATTTTATTGGAGACTGACAATAAATAAATAAATATACAGTATTCAGTGAGCAGGTGTTAATTTTTTTTATTATTTTTATTATTTATTTATTTATTTATTTTTTGTAGAGACAGTCTCACTTTATTGCCCTTGGTAGAGTGCTGTGGCGTCACACAGCTCATAGCACCCTCCAACTCCTGGGCTTAGGTGACTCTCTTACCTCAGTCTCCCGAGTAGCTGGGACTATTTTTATTTATTTATTTATTTTTTTGAGACTGAGCCTCAAGCTGTCACCCTGGGTAGAGGCTGTGGCTTCACATCTCACAGCAACCTCCAATTCCTGGGCTCAAGAGAGTCTCTTGCTTCCGCCTCCCAAGTAGCTGGGACTACAGGTGCCCACCACAACACCCAGCCATTTTTTGGTTGCAGCCGTTATTGTTGTTTGGCGGGCCCAGGCTGGGATCGAACCTGCCAGCTCAGGTGTACATGGCTGGCGCCTTAGCCCATTGAGCCACAGGCGCTGAGCCACAGGTGTTAATTTTTATATAAGGTGGTACCGTGTAAACTTTTAAAACTTTTTATGAAATTATCTGTTGATTCTTCCTATGCCTTCTGAGGTTTATATTGTAATATATTTATTCAATTTAAGACTGTTAAATGTAGCCGGACATTGTGGTGGGTGCCTGTAGTCCCAGCTACTCAGGAGGCTGAGGCAAGAGAATTGCCTAAGCCCAGGAGTTGGAGGTTGCTGTGAGCTGTGTGATGCCACCGCACTCTACTTAGGGCGATAAAGTGAGACTGTCTCTACAAAAAAAAGAAAAAAGAAGAAGACTGTTAAATGATTGGACGTGGTGGCTCACACCTGTAATCTTAGCACTGTGAGAGGCTGATGCAGGTGGATTGCCTGAGTTCATGGGTTCGGGACCAGACTGAGGCAGAGTGAGATCTTGTCTCTAAAAATAGCCAGGTGTTGTGGTGGGCGCCTATAGTCCCAGCTACTTGGGAGGCTGAGGCAAGAGAATCGTCTAAGCTCAGGAGTTTGAGGTTGCTATGAGCTATAATACCATGGCACTCTACTGAGGGAAACAAAATAAGACTGTCTCAAAAAAAAAAAAAAAAAAAGAAAAGGGTGGCGCCTGTGGCTTAAAGGAGTAAGACGCCGACCCCTTATGTCGGAGGTGGCGGGTTCAAACCCACCCCGGCCAAAAATTGCAAAAAAAAAAAAGAAAGACTGTTAAAAACTATTAACTGGATTTATAAATATTTTCAAATATTAATGAGGATTTTCTTTTTTAAGACATTTAGAAACCAGGATTTTAACGTAATAAAATGTGTGTCACTCAGTGGAGTTCAAAGTTCAGAGTCCAAAATTATGGTCTCTGAAAGGAAAGTGGTATTTTAACAAATTATGAAGGTTTAGGCGTGGCGCCTGTGGCTCAACAGGCTAAGGCGCCAACCACATACACCTGAACTGGCCGGTTCAAATCCAGCCTGGGCCCACCAAACAACAATGACAGCTGCAACCAAAAAATAGCTGGGCGTTGTGGCGGGCACCCTGTGTGTAGTCCCAGCTACTCGGGAGGCTGAGGCAAGAGAATTACCTGAGCCCAGGAGCTGAAGGTTGCTGTGAGCTGTGACTCTACAACACTCTACTGAGGGCAATAAAGTGAGACTCTGTCTCTACAAAAAAAAAAAAAAAAAAACAGTGAAAACTTACAAAATTTTTCATATCTTTTTATCCATCCAGTTGTAAGTTTATGTTTTAAGGCAGCATTTAGAATATAGGAGAAAATACATAAGGATGTTTATCATATTTTTACTGGCAAAACTTTGTAAATATAAAATCTTTAATAATAAAGAATTAAGTCATTTCACATCTGTTCAGGTTCGTGGCCATCAAGTGTTTATAAACAATTCTTATTTATAGGCAGAAAAGCTTATAATAAATAGGCGTGGGAAAAATAATAAAAGGGGATCATAATGAAATATAATAAAATAGAAGGGGATCATAATGAAATGTTAACATAATGAAATATTACCTTAGGATGTGGGGATTGACTATACATGATGATAGTCTTTTTTAATACTTTTTTGTATTTTTCCAACTTTCTTATCATGAGACTATTATTTTAATTGACGAAAACTGCAGAGGTCACTGAATTGAGTGGCTGAAAGGTTGTGAGTTTGTTGTTAACTTATTTGGATGGTTAATTAATATCTTAGTTATTTAACCTTAATTAAAATATTTTTAAACTTTAAAAAAATCTTTCTTTTTTTAGGTTGCTATCCATAATGACAGTTATGATACTGTTAATGGTAAGGTTATCTTTCTAATTTATCTTTCATATGTTGATCATTTGAAATACATTTACTTCTCATAATTTCTATAAATGACATAGTCAGAATTACATGGAAAATGATGTCTGTACGAAATACCAGTTGTAAAGTTTTATTTGGATTAAATATGACAGATAGCTCCTTACTGCTTGGAATTTTAATACTGATTTTAAGTATTAACTGTTTATCTTCATCCTTTACACTTAATTTCTATTTGGTACATTAGCATGTATTCAGAAGGAAAAGGAAACAAGAAATGAAATAGTATTTATATCTTGATTTGCAAAAACGTGTAATAGAGATGGTCATAAGATTAAAATTCTTGATTTTTCAAGTTTAGAAGTCTTGATCTGTACTTTTGTCTCACTTTTAGACTATTGCACCATTTTGTGATTATCCTTTTTTTTCTTATTTTTGTAGGAAGTTTAACAAATTCTTTGACTATCCCAGATTTTGAAGAATCCATGAAAGATGGTGAACAAGCTAGCTTGAATATGGATCATAATATAAAATTTTCTGTATGGGTTTCTTTCTTTGAAATTTATAATGAATGTATTTATGACTTATTTGTTCCTGTATCATCTAAGTTCCAAAAGAGGAAGATTCTGCGCCTTTCCCAAGATGTAAAGGGCTATTCTTTTATAAAAGGTATACTAATGAATATTTTTATATTATTGCTCAAAGTTCCCTTCCTAGGCTTCTGATAGCTATCGGAAAGTAAACAGGAAGTTCAAATTTTTGTATTGATTATTAACATCCAGAGAATAAGAGAATTTTGTACTTTAGAAGTGTGTTCGGTATGTTTATTGAACTTGAATATGGAAGGGTCCAGTTTGGTGTTTTGTTTGGTTAAATATTCTTCGTTGGATTCTTGGTTGGAAAAAGCTGTGTGTGTTGTTATTCACATTATTCTGTGACTTTGTAACTGTCTAAATTTTGTGGCTATAAAATGTTACCGTTTCTCCATAATGGTTTTTCCAGCCTTTAAAAAACAATTACAATAGGACATACACATGAATTACTTAACTCAGCACATATATATATATATATATATATTTGTATGAGTTCTAATATTCACAGCTCAAAATTTTAATTATCTTTTTTTTTGAGATAGCGTCTCACTTTGTTGCCCTCTGTAGAGCGTTGTACTGTCACAGCTCACAGCAACCTCTTGGGCTTAAGCGATTCTCTTGCCTCAGCTTCCCAAGTAGCTGGGACTACAGGCGCTCACCATAACACTTGGCTAATTTTTGTTGCAGCTGTCATTGTTGTTTAGCCAGCTTGGTCCGATTTCAAACTCACCACCTTTGGTATATGTATCTGGCGTGTAACCACTATGAGTCTCACTCTGTTGCTCTGGGGGTCGTGGCATCATAGCTCATAGCAACCTCAAACTCTTGGGCTTACATGATCCTTTTGCCTCAGCCTCCTGAGTAGCTGGAACTATAAACACCTGCCACCATACCGAGCTAGTTTTCCTATTTTTAGTAGAGAATGGTTCTTGCTCTTGCTCAGTCTGGTCTCAGACTCCTCAGTTAAAGGGATCTTCCTGCCTCAGCCTCCCAGAGTGCTAGGATTACAAGGATGAGCTACCATGCCTGGCTTTAATTAATTATAATTCAACTTCCAGTTTACTTCCACTACAAAGAATGCATTGTGACATATATTCCTTTTTAATTTTGTAAAATGCTGGTTATGATTCAATAAATTTGATTTCATGATTCACTAATGAATTGTGAATTGTGTGCAATGTCTCATAGCTAGGTAATTTTGTAGGTTTAATCTGTACTGTATTTTGTGTCTGAGTTTTTGTTCTAAGAAATTGTGTTTGTTTTTAATTTTCCCTTTGGCAGACTGTTCAATAGCATTTATTTTGTGTATTTGTGTATATTAAATATTGGAACATTGTTATAATGTCCTCTTGTGAAATATGAAATAGCTGAGTTGAGAGTAGCTAGGATATGTTAATTAGAAGAAAAGAGGTGCTAGAAAAGAGCTTCAAAAAGATTACATTGTAGAACACATCCTATCTTTTAATAAATTGAAATGTGTTCTCTTTATTTTTTAAAGACCTGCAATGGATTCAAGTATCTGATTCCAAGGAAGCATACAAACTTTTAAAACTAGGAATAAAGCAGCAGAGTGTTGCCTTCACAAAACTGAACAATGCTTCCAGTAGAAGGTAAGGAGTAGACCTTCTGGGATAAGTCTGAAGCCCCCATGGTATTCTGTGCTAATTTAAATACAACCGAATTTAGATTAAAATGGGTGACCAGTAGTGTGATGTGTTAAATAAATTTATAGGCATAAAAAGATTCTGTAAGTTGAAAAGCTCTACATCATATTATCAATATTATTTCTTATTCTAACTAATTTGCAGGAAGTCTCTAGGGTATTTTTATTCTTTGTTGATGTCTAAGCTCAGTATTTTCAGAGATGTCTATAATGATAGCTTTTTCTCCTTGTTTTTCCCACTTATCCCATGAATACCGTATGCATGCTGAGTTAGGTTATAATCTCAAAGTGCTATGTTTTTGATGGAAGGTTTAGGGGATGAGAGACACAGGAGTTAAGTTTGAGTAGTAAGTTATTTACTTTCTTGAGACAGGGCTTTACTCTGCTGACCAAGCTAGAGTTGCAGTGGCACTATTTTAGTTCTCTGGAGCCTCAAACTCCTGAGCTCAAGAATTCTGCCTCAGCCTCCTGTGTTGCTGGGACTACAGGTGCACGCCACCATGTCTGGCTAATTATTATTATTTTTTGTAAAGAATGGTCTTGCCATGTTACCCAGGCTGCCCAACTGGTTCAACCTTTCAAGGTACTGGAATTATAAGCATGTGCCACTGGGTCAGGCCTTCAGCAGTGAGATACTTAAAACAGGCTGTGTCTTACAAATTATTAAAAAAATAAATAAATAAAACTTTGTCTTAAGGAAGAAAGAGCCTTCTTCTCATACTCAGTTTGATGTGGGATGACATATGATCCAGGCCTGTGGGTCAAATGCATGCTTTGCTTTAGGAATATATTTGAAGAATATTAGCTGTCCGTAATACAATTTTAAGTAATAATATGTTCCTCGTGAAAGAATTGTGACTGTTATAAATGATTTCATTAATAGAATTTAGAATGTCAAGAGCAGGTTTGAGGGATTTGGGGCTATGTTAAAAATATATGATTTTAGATAGTTGGGTATATAGGTAACAGTGGAACACTGGGTTGAAATGTTTGGCAGCATCATTGAAAAATGCAGTGGTAGACCACAGCTAATATTAGGGTATGAAATTGAGGTCGATTTAGGTACTTGTCATTCATTTATTTAGAATGTGGAAATTAAAATGTCATAACATTTGATTTTTGTATTTTAGTCACAGCATATTCACTATTAGAATATTACAGATTGAAGATTCTGAAATGTCTCGTGTAATTCGAGTCAGTGAGTAAGTTGAGTATTTAAATTGTAAATATTTTTAATTATTTTGAATAACTTTTAGGAGTAATTTATTGACTACAATAAATTATTTTTTTGTTCATTCAGATTGTCTTTATGCGATCTTGCTGGTTCAGAACGAAGCATGAAGACACAGAATGAAGGTGAAAGGTTAAGAGAGACAGGGAACATCAACACTTCTTTATTGACTCTGGGAAAGTGTATTAATGTTTTGAAGAACAGTGAAAAGTCAAAGTAAGTATTACTAGAGATGTTATGAGCATATTAAATAATAGAATATTTAAAGTTTCAACTTTGCTGTTTTTAGAATGTTCTTTTTATTTAACTGCTTCTTACATAATGACTCTATATGGATTATGATTAAAGTACTTAGAGATCTTGGATTAAGAAAATGATAGAAGTAAAAAAAATCAGTTGATACTAGAATTCATCAAATAAATTCACTGTTTTCCATAGCAAATGACTATAGATGTTAAGCTTCTCATGATGTTGTTTTAGCATGTAAAATCATTTTATTCGTACTAAAGCATTCTGTGTGTTCTTCTAGATGTGAGAGATTTTTCTATTAATTAGGCTTTTAAGCTGAATAAATGATAAATTACCCTTTACCATTTATAGTTAAGGTGTCATATAGTCTGTAGTGTACAGTTGCTTTATGTAAGGGAACAGAACCTAGTTAAATGTGATTTTCTTTGCATTTTGCCTAGTGGGTTATTATTGTTAGTATTTTATTAGTAAGTAATGATATTTAAAGTGAAGGACTATTACAAGTAGAACTAATCACTAACTTAACGTTTAAGTTCTTGCTAGCTGGATCAGTTATTACTTGGTAAAATTTATCAGCATCCTGACTTCATGTGATTTGTTTTAATTTAAATTTTTTTCCATAGGTTTCAACAGCATGTGCCTTTCCGGGAAAGTAAACTAACTCACTATTTTCAAAGTTTTTTTAATGGTAAAGGGAAAATATGTATGATCGTCAACATCAGTCAATGTTGTTTGGCCCATGATGAAACGCTCAATGTGTTGAAGTTCTCTGCCATTGCACAAAAAGTAAATATATATTTATTAAGCCTCTTCTTCTTATTAGAAAACTAATATTTTTCTTAAAATAAATAATATATTTTGCACTTACTACAAGAAGCCTGGGAAGTAATTGAAAATTAAAATGTAAATATTTGACCACGTTAGAAGACATGGAAAGAGATTGAAACTTGTCCCTGCTCGGCGAGGATTAAAGTGACCTTGAGTGATATGTGATAACAATCACTGCAAGCCTGTGTCACTGCAGCCTTGAACTCTTGAACTAAAGGGATCCTTCTGCTTCCTGAGTTACTGGCGCTACAGGCCTGTGTCACTATGCCTTGCTGATTTAAAAAAGGATTTTTAAAAATAGAGTGTCTTGTTATATTGCTTAGGCTGGTCTCTATTTTTTGGCCTCAGGTTTCTCCCCTTAGATTCACAAAGAGCTGGGATTATAGGCAAGAGCCCCTATCCTCAGCATCAGTTACAAATTATTGCCTGTCCTTGGAATGAACTGTCAGTCATCTGTCTGGTTTGGTTATTGCTTCTGAGTAATTGGAAAGCCCCCTGCTTGGAATCTTAACTAAGAGCTTAACTCAGGAAGGTGGATTTACCTATAGTATATCTGTATAAGTAGCTTTTTAAAAATCGGAATGGCAATCAAAAGATGCTAATTCCTTTTTTGTATGTTTGTTTGTGTAGTTTTAACATCCTATGTCATTTGACCTTAGTTTATAAAGTTATTTTTTTTATTTTTTTTTTTTTTACCGTTTTTGGCTAGGGCTGGGTTTGAACCCGCCACCTCCGGCATATGAGGCCAGCGCCCTACTCACTGAGCCACAAGCGCCGCCCCTATAAAGTTATTTTCTAGTGGACAGTTCTTGCATTTACTATTTTAAAAGTCTCCTTGGATATTTTAACAGGTTTGTGTTTCAGATGATTTAAATTCATCTCAAGAGAAATCATTCGGACCTGTGAAATCTTCTCAACATACATCACTAGACAGTCATTCGGATAATAAAATATTAAATGTAAAAAGAGCCACCATTTCATGGGAAAATAGTCTAGAAGATTTAGTAGAAGATGAAGATTTGATGGAGGAGTCAGAAGACACCGAAGAAAACCAAAATGTGGAAACTGAACTTACTGATGAAGAGCTAGATAAAACATTAGAGGAAGATAAGCCTTTCAGTACCCACCCGGAGAACAGAGTATGTATGAAGAACTCATATTTCTGTGGTTGGTTTATTATTCTGAAATTAAGATTAAAAATAATTTAGCCTCCCTCTTTTCAATTATTTTCAACAATACCCTGAAGTTTTTGTGTCTTTTTTTTTTTTTTTTTTTTTTTTTGATACAGCGTATCACTATGTCTTCCTGGGTAAAGTGCCATGGCAACAAAGCTTAAAGCACACTCAAACAGTTGGGCTCAAAA
>CAUYON010048770.1:0-10404 GCA_963573935.1 Arctocebus calabarensis
CGCCTGTAGTCCCAGCTACTAGGGAGGCTGAGGCAAGAGAATCGCTTAAGCCCAAGAGCTGGAGGTTGCTGTGAGCAGTGTGATGCCACGGCACTCTACCCAGGGCGATAAAGTGAGACTCTGTCTCTACAAAAAAAAATAAAAAAATAAAAAAAAACTGTTCAGAGGGCTCGGCGCCCCTATCTCAGTTGTTAGGGCATGGGCCACATACACCTAGGCAGGCAGGTTCACACGCAGTCAGGGCCTGCTAAACAACAATGACAACTGCAACCAAAAAATGGCCGGGCATTGTGGCGGGCGCCTGTAGTCCCAGCTACTTGGGAGGCTGAGGCAAGAGAATTACCTAAGCCCAGGAGATGGAGGTTGCTGTGAGCTGTGACTCTATGGCACTCTACCCAGGGCGATAAAGTGAGACTCTGTCTCTACAAAAAA
The DNA here is from genome assembly GCA_963573935.1 of Arctocebus calabarensis. Lineage (NCBI taxonomy): Eukaryota > Metazoa > Chordata > Mammalia > Primates > Lorisidae > Arctocebus > Arctocebus calabarensis. The sequence continues at coordinate 433 of CAUYON010048770.1, forward strand.
AAAAAAAAAAGAGGTTCAATTAGAAAAACTAAATTACTTTAAAAAAAGTTAATGGTAATTTAAGATGGCGGCTATTCTTTACCTATTATGTTACAGAAAGGAGGACATCTTGGTGCCACTCACACTGAAAATAAATCAACCGGGGTTTAGGGAATGAGACTTAAGAGGAATTCTCTCCTTTCTCGCTCTCTTTTTTTTTTTTTTTTTTTTTTTTGTGAGACAGTCTCATTATGTTGCCTTCAGTAGACTGCTATAGTATCACAGCTCACAGCAACTTCAAACTCTCAGGCTTTAAGCAATCCTCTTCCCTCAGCCTACCAAGTAGCAGGGACTATAGGCACCTGCCACAACACCCAGCTATTTTTTGGTTGCAGTTGTTGTTGTTTAGCAGGCCCAGGCCAGGCTTGAACCTGTCAGCCTTGGTATATGTGGCTGGTGCACAACCCACAGAGCTATGAGCGCCACCTCCTTTCCCATTTTTATTCATCAGAGGGAAAGATGTAGGTGGTTTTGAGTTAAATACATATTTCTAAGAAATATGACAGGTCATTGTATGGGAAAACTAAAAATTGAGGTAATGGCAAAACAGTGTCTATACTATTTTGTTATATGAATGACAGAGAAAATGCTAGAGAAAAAGTATTTTTTAATGAAATGTGGCTGAAATATTGTTTTCAGAGTATTTAATATTCTAAGATATCAGGTTGGACAAGGCAGGCCAAGTTGTATCACCCCTAGATTAGATTATCCATTAGATGTCATCAAATTCTGTGTAATTGATTATTTATCTATGAAGGGCAGATGTATATTTACTTCTAAATTTAGGATCTTGGGGTGGTACCTGTAGCTCAAGTGGCTAAGGTGCCAGCCACACACACCAGAGCTGGCCAGTTCAAATACAGCCTGGGCCTGCCAAACAATGACAACTACAACCAAAAAATAGCTGGGGATTGTGGCAGGCACCAGTAGTCCCAGCTACTCAGGAGGCTGAGGCAAGAGAATCGTCTAAGCCCAAGAGCTAAAGGTTGCTGTGAGCTGTGACGCTACAGCACTCTACTGAAGGCTAAAAAAAATAAATAAACAGGGTGGCACCTGTGGGTCAAAGGAGTAGGGTGCTGGCCCCATATGCTGTAGGTGGTGGGTTCAAACCCAGCTCTGTCTAAAAACTACAAAAAAAAAAAAAAAAGAAAGAAAAGAAATAAATAAAAAATAAAAATAGAAACACTGAGGCAAGAGGATCACTTAAGCTCATTAGTTGGAGGTTAATGTGAGTTATGATGCAACAGGAATCTACCCAGCAGAACAGCTTGAGATTCTGTATCAAAAAGAAAAAAAAATAATAATAAAATAAAATAAATAGGCTCGGCACCCATAGCACAGTGGTTATGGCGCCAGCCACATACACCAAGCCTGGTGGATTCGAACCTGGCCTGGGCTAGCTAAACAACAATGACAATTGTAACAGAAAATAGCTGGTGTTGGCTCAGTGCCCATAGCTCAGTGAGTAGGGCGCCAGCCACATATACCAAGGCTGGTGACTTCGAGTCCAGCCCTAGCCTGCTAAACAGCAATGACAACTGCAACCAAAAATAGTCCCAGATGCCTGTGCTCCCAGTTATTGGGAGGCCCCCTAAGAGAATTGCCTAAGCCCAAGAGTTTGAGGTTGCTCTGAGCTGTGACTCCACGGTACTCTACCAAGGGCAACAGAGTAAAACTGTGTCTCAAATAAATAAATAAATTGAGGATCTTAGCTTTTATCTTTCCCCCTTTTTACATAATAAAATCAAGTGAGAAAAATACTTCTCATGTCTATCCTTCTCCTGTTTCACTTGCCAGAACAAGTGGTGGTGATTAAGAAGCCACCCTACACATAATGTGGTTAAGTGGTCTAATGCCCCAGTTATCCAGTCAGGGACCGGCAGTGAAATGGGGATTTGGTTAGTGGAACCAAACTGAAAAGGGCAATCTGATTAATCTGTTGCCATCTGAGGCTTTGGTGAAGGTAGAGGTTGTTGAGTCTGTTGAGTGGGGAGCAATTTTGCTGGGTACAGTTTAATTTCCAACAGACTGTAGGAATCTGCTGCTTCCAAAAGATCTCCTTTAGAACTACCCCCAACAGAGATGCTGGTCAGAGTTTACATTTTTTTTGCATAGTATAAGAAAGTCAGAGATAGCTACAGGACAGATTTCTAAACAGTCTATTTGTTTATATCTTTTAGGGCTAACTTAATTTCTTTTAACATGACTTTTGTTTGTTTATTTGTTTTGAGACATACTCTCACCCTGTTGCCCAGAGTAGAGTGCAGTGCTGTCATAGCTTACAGCAACTTCAACCTCTTGGGCTCAAGCAATCCTCTTGCCTCGCCTCCCAGAGGCTGGGACTACAGGTGCTTGCTACCACACCCGGCTAGTTTTTCTATTTTTATTTTTATTTTATTTATTTATTTGTTTTTTTGAGACAGAGCCTCAAGCTGTCACCCTGGATAGAGTGCTGTGGCATCCCAGCTCACAGCAACCTCCAATTCCTGGGCTCAAGCGAGTCTCCTGCCTCCACCTCCCAAGTAGCTGGGACTATAGGTACCTGCCACAACACCCGGCCATTTTTTTGGTTGCAGCTGTCATTGTTGTTTGGTGGGCCCAGGCTGGATTCGAACCCACCAGCTCAGGTGTACATGGCTGGCACCTTAGCCCGTTGAGCCATAGGCGCTGAGCCAGTTTTTCTATTTTTAGTAGAGACAGGGTCTCACTCTGGCTCAGGCTGGTCTCGAACTCATGAGATCAGGCAATTTCCCTGCCTCAGCCTCCCAAGTGCTGAGGATTACAGGCATGAGCCACCTAGGCCTGGCTTCCATGAAGTTTTATAGGTAGAAGGGTCAGGGGTCTGAGTGTTCCAATGTGGTGCCTACCATAGGGTATAGAGAGGTGCCAAATTTCCCCTGGCCTACATGTAGAGAAAGAACCATTTTGTTCTAAATGCTGGAATCCAATGGCTATGTTAATTAGACAGCATAGAACTGTGTAAGGTGTGAAGAAGTTACCTTGACCTTGGTTCCTTTTCAACCCCTTCTCATCCTGCCCCAGATACCTGCTCTTCCTCTTCTGGTATCCCCTTTTCTGGTGTCTCTCAGTCACAGAACAGTTGCTCAATGGTATTTCCACTCTTAGCCACCCAGCCTTCTAGACGTGGGTGCTTCTGTTAAACACTCTAGAACAATGCCCATTGTTCTTACCTGTGGCCTGGGATTGGTGCAAAGGTTCCTAAAACAGAAGGCCATTGGTTCTCTTTGGTTCACCTGCTCATATGCTGCCACCTAGTGGTGCCTTCTTCTTTAGCACCCTATGTAAAGTGGAAGGGACATTACCATGCTTCTATCTATATTGCCTTTTAAGTCACTTGCTTTTTTCCTCCTAAGCTTAAATTATCCCTTTTTCCACCCATGTCTTTATCTGTCATATACAAGAGGTCTCCCTTTTTTATTCTTGAGTCAGAAAATCTGGAAATGAATAGTTTCTTTTTTTTTTTTAGACTTGGAATCTGCCGACCCCACCACCTCCGGCATATGGGGCCGGCACCCTACTCACTGAGCCACAGGCGCCGCCCTCCGGGACTGCTATGAACAGGCATTTTTATGGCTGCTCAGTTGCTTATCTTTGAAATTTCTAAGGTAGAGAGTCAGGTAATAATAATAGCTAACCCTTATTGAGCAGTCACTACATGCCAGGCATTGTTCTAAGTATGTTATAATTGTTAAATTTTTCTTTCTTTCTTTCTTCTTCTTCTTTTTTTTTTTTTTTTGTTTAGACAGAGTCTCACCCTATGTCCTGAGCAGTGTGCAATGGTGTCATAGCTCACTGCAACTTCAGACTTAGGCTGTGGGCATCCCCCTGCCTGAGCCCCTGGAAGCCACTGACATTACAGGCCCTTGCTGTGGTGCCCAACTGGGTTGTTTTTTTTTTTTTTTTTTTTTATGAGTTGGAGTCTCAGTCTCACTCAGGCAAGTCTCAAACTCCTGAGCTCAAGCAATTCTCCCTTCGCAGCCTCCCATAGTGCTGGGATTACAGGCATGAGCCACCTCACCCAGCTATACTTGTTAAATTCTTTAATCTCTCTAGTTACCTAATGCCCTAATGAGATAGAGTATACTTCTTCTTTTCTTTATTTATTTATTTTTTGTCTTTGAGACAGAGCCTCAAGCTGTCACCCTGGATAGAGTGCTGTGGCATTATAGCTCACAGCAACCTCCAATTCCTGGGCTCAAGCGAGACTCCTGCCTCCGCCTCCCAAGTTGCTGGGACTACAGGTGCCCCCACAACGCCCAGCCATTTTTTGGTTGTAGACGTCATTATTGTTTGGTGGGCCCAGGCTGGATTCGAACCTGCCAGCTCAGGTGTATGTGGCTGGCGTCTTAGCCACTTGAGCCACAGGCATCAAGCCAAGGTAGAGTATACTTCTAAAATGAGGAAACTGAGGCATAAAATGTCCAAAAACTTACTCTAGAGAACACAGGGAACAGGGAACTGGGATTTATTCTAAGACTGGTTGCAGACCTTTTATACATAAACAAATTTTATATAATATATAAAATATATAGAAATATATAAAAATATAGTGATCTTAAAGAGCTTACAGCAGATGTTATATATATATATATTTTTTTTTTCTTTTCTATTTTTAGTAAAGACAGGGTCTCACTCTTTCTCAGGTTGGTCTTGGAACTCCTGAGCTCAAGGGATCCTCCTGCCTCAGCCTCCCAAAGTGCTGGAATTATAGGCATGAGCCAACCATGCCTGGTTGTTATATTCTTTTTTTTGAGGGGGGACCAGTTTGAACCCTCCACCTCCAGTATATGGGGCCAGTGCTCTACTCCTTTGAGCCACAGGCGCCACCCAGCTGTTATATTCTTTTTTTTTTTCTTTTTAGGGTAGGGTTTTTTTGAGACAGAGCCTCAAGCTGTTACCCTGGGTAGAGTGCTGTGGCATCACAGCTCACAGCAACCTCCAATTCCTGGGCTTAAGCGAGTCTCCTGCCTCCGCCTCCCAAGTAGCTGGGACTACAGGCGCCTGCCACAACGCCGGGCCATTTTTTGGTTGTAGCCTTCATTGTTGTTTGTCGGGCCCTGGGGCTGGATTCGAACCCGCCAGCTCAGGTGTACGTGGCTGGCGCCTTAGCCCGTTGAGCCACAGGCGCCGAGTCAAGGGTAGGGTTTTTTGTTTTTTGTTTTCTTTTGTTTTGTTTTGTTTTAGTGGAGACAGAGTCTCACTCTATCGCCCTCAGTAGAGTTCTGTGGAGTCACAGCTCACAGCAACCTCCAGCTCTTGGGCTTAAGTGATTCTCTTGCCTCAGCCTCCCAAGTAGCTGGGACCACAGGCTCCCGCCACAGCACTCGGCTAATTTTTGATGCTGTTCAGCTGGGGCCGGGTTTGAACCTGCAGCCCTCGGTATATGGGGTTGGCGCCCTACTCGCTGAGCCACAGGCGCCGCCCCCAGCTGTTATATTCTTAATCATTATGTTTAGCTGTCTTGTCAATGCACAAGTAGACTGAGTGCTGGGTATAAGGTACCGGAAAGAAAACAGGAAGCCCTGTATCCATATTCAAACCCTCCTCAAAGCACTTTCTCAGCAACTACCTGGGACTTGTAGTGCAGGACACAGAGTGTTGTTAAGTAACCCGAAGCCTGAAGAGGAATTTTCTTTTCTCTTCTTTCTTTCTTTTTTTTTTTTTTTTGTAGAGACAGAGTCTCATTTTATCACCCTGGGCAAGTGCTGTGTCATCACATAGCTCACAGCAACCTCCAACTCCTGGGCTTAGGCGATTCCCTTGCCTCAGCCTCCCAAGTAGCTGGGACTACAGGCGCCTGCCACAACACCTGGCTATTTTTCTGTTTTTGCAGGCTGAGGCCAGGTTTGAACCCACCACCTTCGGTATATGGGGCCGGCGCCCTACTCGATGAGCCACAGGTGCCGCCCTGAAGAGTAATTTTCTAATGTGTTGACTCAGAGACTTTGCTTCTGGCTCTGTCTCATTTCAGAGATTTAATACATAAGAAAAAAATAACCAAGTAGCCAATGAAAGGAAGACTTACCAGAAATCAGCAGACCTAGGTTCCAAAGATGGATTCTGCCCTGAAAGACAATTACAAGTCTCCTTCTTTGGGCTTTTATTTTCTCTCTGGTTGTTCCTTCCCAATAGACCATGGTGAGAATGCCCAGAGCTGGCACTGTGATACTATTACAGAAAGGAATTTAACAACATCACACATGGCAACCAAATCTGAAGTTTATTTGTGCATTTCAAACCAGCCAGAACAACAAACAACTTTCTCCTCCTAAGGTTTCCTTCTTTTTCACCTTCCTTGTGACAAGCTCATGGAAAAGGCATTTGAGGATGTGTAGACATGTTTAGAGTTGGGGATGGGCTATGACTAGGCAGGTTTAGTAACAGGTTTGATGAATGAGTCTCTTCCCACCTGTTTTTTCAGTGGTTCACAGTCACTACTTGGGTCTCTTCAGGAAAGGGCAAGTCCATTGGGATGGTGGAGTGGTGAGGTAGGAAGGGGAGCTCTTGGGGATCAGTTTCTTTATGAAGCCAGCATTGAGATAAGGATATATTTCCTAAAGGAGGAAAAATAAACAGATTTAAGTTCATTTTATCCTATTTCTAGTGTATTTATTTTATTTTTTTGAGAAAGAGTCTCACTCTTGCCCAAGCTAGAGGGCAGTGGCATCATCATAGCTCACTGTAGCCTACACTGCCTAGACTTCAAAAGATCTGCTGCGGAGCCTATGGCTGAATGGTTAGGGTGTTGGACACATACACTGGGGCTGGCGGGTTCGAACCCGGCCTGGCCCTGCTACACAACAATGACAACTACAATAAAAAAAATAGCTGGGTGTTGTGGCGGGCACCTATAGTCCCAGCTACTTGGGAGGCTGAGGTAAGAGAATCACTTAAGCCCAAGAGTTTGAGGTTGCTGTGAGCTGTGACATCACAGCAGTCTACCAAGGGCGACGCTCTGTCTCAAAAAAAAAAAAAAGGCTTGGCGCCTGTGGCTCAACAGGCTAAGGCGCCAGCCACGTACACCTGAGATGGCGGGTTTGAATCCAGCCCGGCCCGCCAAACAACAATGACGGCTGCAACCAAAAAATGGCCGGGCATTGTGGCGAGTGCCTGTAGTCCCAGCTACTTGGGAGGCAGAAGCAGGAGACTCGCTTAAGCCCAGGAATTGGAGGTTGCTGTGAGCTGTAATACCACAGCACTCTATCCAGGGTGACAGTTTGAGGCTCTGTCTCAAAAAAAAAAAAAAAAATTCAGAATGTATCCCATGACAGCTTCCCTTTCTTTTTTACTGTTATAGTAAAATACTATTCAATTCAATGAATGAATACTATAGTTATTTGACTAGTTGTTTATTGAACATTTAGGTTACTTCCAGAGATTTGCAATTACAAAATGAACATTATGTGCATATATCATTTTGCATGTGTGCAAGTTGCAGGATAAGTTCCTAGAAGTGGAATTGTTGGGTCAAAGAGAATGAGATAAACAATGTTAAATATATGACCAAGTAAAATAGGGTGAATTTGTTTAGGTTTGAAAGAAAAGAAAAAGAAAAGTTTGAGCCCTTCTGCATGTATGGACAGGAAACAGAGTCCTCATAGTCAAACCTTGAGTGACTTGTACAACAGCATTGGGGAGTAAGCTCTATTGTTATGTATTTTGCTAAATGAATTTACTCATTAGGTGCTGCCCACTAAAGTAAGTCCCGGCCTGGAAGACTACGAGGACAGTTTGTATCACCGTCACACAGATGGCCTTCACCCCCAACAATAAAGAGTTACTCTCATTTCAGGCCAGAAGATGGAGCTGGTGACATCAAGCTAGTCTTGGGAGCCTAAACAAAATCTACTTTGCATCAAAGTGACTCCCACTGGTACTTCACCCAAACTAAGCACTCACTCCCACTGTTTTATTTTATTTTTTTTCCCGAGGCAGAGTCTCACTATGTCCCCCTCGGAAGAGTGCCATGGAGTCACAGCTCACAGCAAGCTCAACTTAAGCAATTCTCTTGCCTCAGCCTCCCAGGTAGCTGGGACTACAGGCGCCTGTCACAGTGCCTGGCTATTTTTTGGTTGCAGTTGTCATTGTTCAGCAGGCCCAGGCCGGGCTCAAACCTGCCAGTCTCATTATATGTGGCTTGCGCCCTACTCACTGAGCTATGGGTGCTGTCTCCCACTGTTTAAAACACTCCATGCTGTGCTCAGTGGTTAGGATGCCAGCCACATACACCAGGGCTAGTGGGTTTGAACCTGGCCCAGGCCTGCTAAAGAATGACAACTACAACAAAAAAAATAGCCAGGCATTCTGGTGGCGCCTTAGTTCCAGTTTACTTGGGAGGCTGAGGCAGGAGAATTGCTTAAGCCCAAGAACCACTTATCTCAAAAAAAAAAAAAAAAAAAGAAAGAGGGCGGCGTCTGTGGCTCAGTGAGTAGGGCACTGGCCCCATATACCGAGGGTGGCAGGTTCAAACCCGGCCCCCACCAAACTGCAACAAAAAAATGGCCGGTGTTGTGGCGAGTGCCTATAGTCCCATCTACTTGGGAGGCTGAGACAAGAGAATCACGGAAGCCCAAGAACTGGAGGTTGCTGTGAGCTGTGGTGCCACTGAACTCTACCAAGGGCGACAAAGTGAGACTCTGTCTCTTAAAAAAAAGAAAAGAAAAGAAAAAGACACACATACAATATGGTTCTTGCTCATAAAATGCAAACTATATATTTGTATACACACACATACACACACACATAAATATATATATAGAGAGGCAGATTCTCACTCTGTTGCCCCAGGCTAGAGTGCTGTGGCTTCAGCCTTGCTCATAGCAACCTCAAACTCTTGAGTTCAAGTGAGGCTTCTGCCTCAGCCTCCTGAGTCCTGGGACTACACATGTCCACCACCATGCCAGGCCAAATGATGTAATTCTTTTTTTTTTTTTAGAGACAGAGTCTCACTTTGTTGCCCTGGGTAGAGTGCCATGGAGTCACAGCTCACAGCAACCTCCAACTCCTGGGCTTAGGCAATTCTCTTGTCTCAGCCTCCCAAATACCTGGGACTACAGGCGCCCGCCACAACGCCTGGCTATTTTTTTTTTTTTTTTTTTTTTTGAGACAGAGCCTCAAGCTGTCACCCTGGATAGAGTGCTGTGGCATCACAGCTCACAGCAACCTCCAATTCCTGGGCTTAAGCGAGTTTCTTGCCTCCGCCTCCCAAGTAGCTGGGACTACAGGTGCCCGCCACAACGCCCGGCCATTTTTTGGTTGCAGCCATCATTGTTGTTTGGCAGGCCCGGGCTGGATTTGAACCCGCCAGCTCAGGTGTACGTGGCTGGTGCCTTAGCCTGCTGAGCCACAGGCGCTGAGCCGCCCGGCTATTTTTTTGCTGCAGTTCGGCCAGGACCAGGTTTGAACCTGCCACCCTTGGTACATGGGGCCAGCACCCTACTCACTGAGCCACGGGCACCACCCGTAATTTTTTTTTTTTAAAGAGATAGGGTCTTGCTTTGTTGCCTGGCTAGAGTGCAGTAGTGCAATCATAGCTCACTACAATCTCAAACTGCTAGACTAAAGCAATCCTCCTGCTTCAGCCTCCCAAATAGCTGAGACTACAGTTGTACATCACCACGCCTGGCTAATTTTAAAATTTATTTATTTATTTATTTATTTATTTTCTTGAGACAGAGCCTCAAGCTGTCACGCTGGATAGAGTGCAGTGGTATCACAGCTCACAGCAACCTCCAATTCCTGGGCTCAAGCAAGTCTCTTGCCTCTGCCTCCCAAGTAGCTGGGACTACAGGCGCATGCCACAAAGCCCGGCCATTTTTTGGTTGCAGCCGTCATTGTTGTTTGGTGGGCCTGGGCTGGATTTGAACCTGCCAGCTCAGGTGTACGTGGCTGGCACCTTAGCTCATTGAGCCA
>CAUYON010048772.1:0-54576 GCA_963573935.1 Arctocebus calabarensis
TTGTCATTCCTTGGGGGAGTTGATCTACTCTGATTATTCATATTGCCAGAGTTTTTCTGTTGATTCCACCTCATGATTATTTTTCACTGTTGCCTATGACTGTCCTCAGAGTTGGGGAGGTGTCTCTCCCAGATCAGACCCCGGCAGGATCACTCTGTTGTTACTGGATCTTTGTAGCAGGATTATCTAAATTAACTGATAAAAGCAAATTGCTTGGCAGTAGTAAAAATGATACATAATAATACGTGTTGATGAAGATGTGGAGAAACTGGAACCCTCATTCTTTACTGAAGGAAATATAAAATTCTGGAGTCATTTTGGAAAACATTCTGGCAATTTTTTAAAAAGTTAAATATAAATTTACACACCAGCAATTCCACTTCTAGATATATATTTAAGAGTGATTTACTTATTCAACATGATCCCCATCAAAATACCAATGACATATTTTACAGATCTAAAAAAAATTTCAATTCTTGGCATTATACCTGGTACAGAATAAGGCATGGGGGCTGTCAATGGTGTTAACGCCTCATATTCTTTCTGGGTGGGCTGAGATATCAGTAAATGTGAATATGGATCTAGGCCTGGGTCCCTGTACCTCTGAGCTCCTACACCCTTACCCTTGCCTATTATTGCTTATGTGACTTTGAGCCTCTGTTTTCTCCTCTGTAAAATGGGAATTGTAACATTCCTGAATCCATGGTGTTGTGTGTATGTATTTTTTTTTTAAGTTTACACATTCCTGGGAGCTGAATATTTGTGGCCATCTCCTTCCAAATTCATATATTGAAGCTCTGATCTCCAATGTTTGGTATTTGGAGACAGGGCCTTTAGGAGGTAATGGGTTTGGATGAGGTCATGGGAACACAGCACCATGGTGGGATTAATACCTTATAAAGGAATAAAGGAACAGAATTTTCTTTTTTTGTGGAAAGTATTTGTTTGCAGACCAGAAAGCTAATTCTCTTCAAGAACTTGATGATGCTGGCATCTTGTTCTTGGACTTCCAGCCTCCGTAACTGTTAGAAATAAATACTCCTGGCTAAAGACATCCAGTCCATGGTATTTTTGTTATATCAGCCTACACTGACTAAGATGCACATAAAATCTAAAAAGTACCTGGTTCATGGTAAGCACTAGCATTTTCTCTCTCAAATAGATTAAAGAAGCAGTGTTTCAAGAAGATGAGGGAGCAATTTTTTTAGAAGAGAAATACATTCCAAGCATTTAAAAGCTAAGTCTGTCTGAGAGATTCTGGAGCTCACCCACATCCTTTGGCTTTTCCTTCTGGTCTCATTGAGGGATTACAATGTCCCATCCCGCTGTAATTAAGTGGAGATATGGGGTAATATGAATTGGTTAGTGGAAAGTAAGTGAATTGATCAGGGAAGCTAGTGGAAGTGGAGTCTATTACTTACTGATTGAAGCACTTAGTTGCTGGTCCAGAATTCCCCAGCACTCTTTCTCTGCCATGACATATTCTAGCAGGGGCAATTATAAGGTGATGGTAGCTTGGTCAGGACCAGTAACTGTATGAAGTTGAACTTCTGCCACTACCCTGCTTGGGGCATGGCATGTGAGTGCACAGCTATGGCCTTGTTTGTTACTGAAGCCCAACCTGTCTTCCACTGACTAATATAGTACCAAGAGATATACCTATTGGTTTTCCTTATTTATTCCACCTGCCTTGCGATGTAGACACTTGCATTTGGGTCCTCTGGATTTGATAGTCAGTAGTTCCTGTCCTCTGAGTATCATTTGTGCTCCACTGGAGAGTGAGTCCCTTGCAGGCAGGGGTTGAGTCTTCTTTTTTTATATGTCCCTGACATCTAGCAGGGTACTTGGCATAGAGAATAAGCTCTATAAACATTTAGGGAATAAATGCCTGAACTCTAGTGCTAGCTTGTCCTGAGATTTAGATGAGTTGCTTCCCTTTTGTGTCTTCAACTATACAAGAAAGGAGACTGATGGCTTATGTTCTTCCCTGTTCTGGACGTCTGTGCTCAATGTCTGGCTCCTGTTTCCATCTGAGCTCTGAGCCAGCCAATTTCTTGACTTAGACCTGAGGGAAAGCCCCTGCCATAGAAGTGACCAAGTTACTAGGAAAAGGCCTGTCTCTCCAGACATGTAGATGACTTGAAAATGGCCTTGCTGGATGCCCATCTGGGATGTCTGCATGAAGAATGTGTAACAGATAAATGATGAGGTCTTGGGTGTCACCCATGGCTCAGTGAGTAGGGCGCTGGCCCCATATACTGAGAGTGGTGGGTTTAAACCCCACCCCAGCCAAACTTCAACAACAAAAAAATACCTGGGCATTGTGGCGGGCACCTGTAGTCCCAGCTACTTGGGAGGCTGAGGCAAGAGAATCACCTAAGCCCAAGAGCAGGAGGTTTCTGTGAGCTGTGATGCCACAGCACTCTACTGAGGGTGACAAAGTGAGACTCTGTCTGTAAAAATAAATAAAATAAATTAAATAAAGATGAAGTCTCACTTCCAAGGAACTTTGATTTAAATCAGTTATATATCTGCTACTCTCCAGACAGATGAGGTCTCTGCTGTCTTAGATAGTATCCAGCCAGAAGGGAAGGTTGCAAAGGCCAAACCATGCTCCCAGGAAGCTCCCCATCAGTGTAAATGAGTAGGCATCATGACCAGCTAGCCTGGGGGTGCTGGGGAGGCCAGGGCTCAGGTTTCATTGCTGTAGGACCCCACTGTGGTGGGGTCCTGGTGACTCAGTGGCACCTCCTTTGCTCTACCCAGCAGAACAAAAGAAGCTGCTGCCCAAGGAGATGAGAGAGAGAAAAAAGGGCTGGGAGTCAGGGGAGCCAAGACTCACCCTCCTCCTCCATTTACTAACTGGTCCAACAGGGTCTCAAGTGTTATTTTCTGCATCACATTGGGACAGGCTAGTTGTTGTTGTGGTTCTTTGGCCATCTGAATGTTTGTGGTTATAGCCTTGGTTCTGCCTCATGGTGTGTTGCCTTAGCCAAGTTGTTGCATCCCCTGTCTTTGGAGCCCTTGCCTAGAGAATGAAGTGGAATTCTTCACTTATTTCCTGGGCTTAATGTAGTTCTAGAATAACACTAAGTCTCCCCTATATACTCTCAAGATGACCCTTAAGCACATTATTGGTCATCACCAGGACCACTCAGGCCTCCCCATGTCACCCCTGTTTCCCAGGAGAGAGAAGTGAGGCATAGAGACAACAAGGTACTAGCCCAAGGTCTCAGGGCTTGTCTGTGTTATAGTGGGCTTAGAGGCCTGGCAGATGGACTCCCGGAATGGCCCAGGTAAATGTGCCACGCTGCTCCCTGGGGTGTGGTACAAAGAGCCATGGAGCAAGAATCCAAAGGACGGGCTCAAACCTGTGCTCTCTCACCTCCTCAGTTGTGGGCAAGTCACGAAGCCATGGTTTTCGCAATTCCAAAGCAGGATGGGAATCGGCGTCCACTGCCTCCCTGGCTGGTAGAGGGATCGGATGAGGTCATGCGTGTAGAAATGCCTCCTAACCAGCCGGACTGGTGGCTGGGCACGTCTTCTTGTTCTGAAGTCCCTGGGTGCTGTGTGATTTTCCACTATGTGTACCCTTCAGGGAAGGACTAGGGCTGCATCTGAACTACTGACCCCGACCTTGAGGCCTGTGGGGAGAGTTCCTACTTCCTCCTTATTGCTGATCCAAAGGCCCCAGTGAATGTTTTTGGAGGAACTTGACTTACATTATCCATCAATTGCAGTGATGAATCCAGGGATCAGATAGGCGCCTTCATGAGAAGGAAAAGGAACTGGAAGAGGGGATCTCCTGAACCAAATGCTATAGGCAGAGGTCACAGGAACAGAAAGAACACTCAAGGCTGTTTCTTTGACCTGCCCATGGGATACATGGAAAATGTGAGCAAGAAAAAGATGGATAAAGGATGTGGGGCATGACCATCCAGTGCCCAGAATGGCGTTCAGCACCTTGGGCTGGTGAGGGGATGCCCTCCATATAGAGCTGTAAGACTAGTGTGCTGGATGCTGGCTGGGCCTCCCTAGTTCCATCTGGCATCAAGCACCCTGTGGGATCTTAGGGTGGAACCAGAACTGGTTTCCAGAAGCTACTGTAGAAAGCTTGGTCACTCTGCTTTCTATTTACTCAGGTTACTTTCATCTGAGCAAATTTGCTAAGTGTGGATTGCTGGGTTGTTTCCTTTCGCAGAAAACATTCTTGGTAAACAGGAGCCTGTACTATCGTCTCAGAATGGGCAGGGTCCGTCTAAATATAGACATTTGATAATTAGCCCTAGAAGCATTTGTTCTGGTGCAAAACCAGATCAACAATGCACTCGCTACTCTGCTGTTCTTTCCCTAGAAGAAGGAGGTGGTTTCCAGGGCTTGGCTTAGCATGAGCTCCTTAAGGGCCAGGCAGCCTCAGCAGAGATTATGGCTTCCCTTAACCACTGGTGTCAATTCTAGGATTAAACTTTCCCCCTGCAGTGGAACATTTTCCCCTGAAAAGGGTATTAGGAAAACCAGTTACATGTTTCCAAACAGCTTAAAAAACAGAAGGCTTTTTCCTCTCTTTGTTATTTTTTTTCTTTCTCTGATGAAATGAAAACTAGTGTGGCCAACCTGGTTATAAATGTGGTAAATCCAGTTGCACAATGAATTCCAATCTGTACTCTTTTAATTTTCTTTTTATTTTTGAAAAATTTTCTATAAAGGCTACTTAGGGCCAAGAGAATTTTTAACTTTAAGAAGCATGTAAGAAGTGAGTCACCGGTAATAGGGTGAGCTCTTTGCTTTGGGATTAGGCCTAAGTGACAGCGCCCTGGTCCCTTTATTCATTGGGATTGCGCCAAGAGAATGCTTTGTGCCGCTCTGAAAAAGACAGAATTAAGCATTCCATTTGTTCTATTGATCTTAATAACCTCATCTCATAAATACTTACTTTATGACATCAATAAAAGGGGATTGTGGCAACTCAGAACAATAGAAATTGTTACTTTGCAACTGAAGTGTTCCGTTGAGCGCCTCAATGAAATTCCAGAGAGCAGAGCTGTCAAGAGATTTCTGCACTAGCTTTTTAAAGTTCATATGGCAGGAGAGATTTCCAGCCCTTTCCCTGAAAATGCAAACAAACCAAGTGCTTAGCCTCTTGTTTCTCAAATGCATTGTCAGTTTTCTTGCTCATGTGGCTCAGATTCAAGTTTTCATCTTGCAGAGTTAAATGGGTTTCACTTTGGGGTCTACATGAGTAGACCAAAGACTACTCAGTCAGCAAAATATGGTGGAGAATCCTTTTTTCACAAGCTGAGCACAAAGGATGCTTTACAAACACACATGGTACTTTAAGGTGCACCAACAAAGCCCACCTCCTTTGTTTTGTTTATAGAAGAAACAGCTTGAGGTTCAGAAAGGTACCATGACTCTGACGCCATATCAAAGCCCTTGGCACTGGTCTACATAATTTCTTCTTAAAAAATGTTACTTCTACCTTATACCTATTGTGTATGATGTCCATGGGGGAATTCTCTCTCCCCATCACCAGCCTGCTCTGGGAGAGGAGGGTCTTGGCCAGGAGCAGTGATCAGATATGGCCTAGCTATAGCTGTGGTATCACTTCTGTGGCGCGCTCTCTCATTCCAGCAGCAGATTTAACTGGTCAGGGGTTGCATTTGAAGGGCTGTCCAAGTGTCCCCTCAGTCCCCTCAGTCCCCTCACTTTGACACATTTGCTGTAGGTCTTCACTGGAAAGAAATTCAGGTCCCGAAGAGAATGCAGGGAAGGCAGACAGGTGAAATGAAGTTTCTTGTGTGGCAAGGCTATGCCACATGAGAGAACTGAGGTGTCTCAGCTGGCATGGGACCTGCTGCCAGGCATGTGAGCCATGCCCTCTTGGACATTACAGCTGAGTCAGACCTCTTGGTGAGTGTGACATCAGAACTGGTCAGAAAAAATGTTAGATTGTGGTGGTTATAAAGCGCCTGAAGTGTGAGTTGTTACACGGCACGGACTGCAGTGTGGCCTCCTACCCTCCCTCACTGGCTGCCTGAGTGGCCTAGTCATGCTCTTGTGGCTCTGTGCGCACCTGACTGTGCCCCAACTCAGTCCGATACATTTCCTCCACCTGCCAGCTCCTTTGCCTTTCTGGAACATTCTGTAGTTCTCTCTGCTATTGGTCCTGCTGGCCGTCTTGTCCTTATTCTCTTTCTCCCCCTGCTCTTTTCCCAGTGTCTGTCCCCTGTCGTGTGTTTCCTGTCTGTCTGAGACTCCAGCTGCTTGTGCTTTCCTGATCTTCCTGGGGATAAAAAACTCCTCCTCCCCAGCTTAGTCCTCTGGCCTCTTTCCTCTCTCCAGGTCTGCTCTATCCTGTTCTTTCACATCCTTTTCTGTCCAGGAGGGACTTGGCCTCTATGTGAGGTCCACAGAGACCCATAGCTGCTAGAAGTGTAGGATCTGGGGAAGGCACCCAGTACTTTGACTAATTGGGCCATTATCCAATTCTTAGATTGTTCCTCCTGCATTGTCTACCACAGGACCTCTGTCCTTGCTGTCTCTTGCCTGGACTATCCTTCTTCCTGTCCCCACCCCCTGGTACTCCCCAAAGTCCCCTCACCTTATATGTTTGCGGGGAGTTGCTCAGCTAACTCCCACTTATCCTTCAATTCAAGGCTCAAAGGCCCATTTTCAGAGACTCTGCCTGGGTTTGTTGGGCAACCCTTCAGGCTAGGTAGGCCCAGGCAACTGGCTCATCCTTTCTGTGCTTCTGTTTCAAAACGGGAATAATGTGAGTGCCATGTTCTTCTGCTGGCCATGAAGAAATACACACAAAGCTCTCTCAGCAGCCCCTGCCCCGCCCAGGGCTGGATGCCCGGGGCCCCGTTAGTGCTCTTGTTGGTGCTGCTCTGTCCTGTAGCTCCATCTCCCTTTCCACCTTGTCCCGGGCCAGGGTTGTAACCCCATGTGTATTTCGGGGATTATTCCAAATACTAGGATGGCAGAGGGTTGCCATCTGGAGTTTTGCCTTCTCACCACTACATCTCTGAGTCAAAAACAGGGCTTTGCTGCTGCTGCATTCAAGATTGAGTGAGAGGAAATTGTTTATGGAATAGTAACACTTTGTCATGTCCTTGGTCTGGCAAGGCAACTAAATATTTATATTATTGAAGAAAGAAAGGAAAGAAAAGAAAGACAAGAGGGAGTGAGTTAGGAAGAACAAGAACTGTGTTTTCTGGCTTCCCTGTCCCAGGGCATGGGCAGAGCAGGGCCCACCATCTGGCTTGGTGTATGGAGGGTGTGCCCTGAAGCTGTGCTGGCTGGGAGGCCAGGGGTCCAGGGTGGCTTCAGTCCTCTGAGACCTGCGTGCTTACAGTGGCCCTGCAGCCTGTGGTCACCCCTGTGGTGTGCAGGTGTGGTGAGCAAGCTGCCTCCAGCTTTCTGCACAGTCGGCCCACGTGCCCACAAGGACCACAAGACTGGTCCCTGGCTGGACGTGCTCTAGGCTGGGTCTGGTTTGATCCCTCACTGTCAAGTTTATTCATGTCACATTTAGCAAGAGGCAGAATTATTTCCTTTTAAAGTACCACAGTAGCACCCAAAGAGGTGACCAGAATGTATGAGTGTCTTTCTCTGTCCCAGTGGAAAGAGACAGGCCCCTCCCTGATTTCCTTGACATGGAGCTGTGACCTGTGTTGTGGGCTAGTCTCAGGACCTGAGGCCAAGTTTCAGGGGTGGAAAGGCTCTGCTACTGCAAACACACAGAGGAGGGGGGGACTCATCCAGAATTGTCACAGCCTGGCATCCCAAATGACAGGTGACATGAGACATAGCATAGAGACTGTGGGAGTCCAGTGAGGGGCAATGCCTGAGATGGCTCTTTAAGGGTGAATAGGTGTAGGAGAGAAGAAGAGAAGAAAATCCAGATGGAGTGAAGATTGAGCAAGCTGGATGAGGCACAAGGTGTCAGGTGGAGGGCAGCATGGCAAGGACTGGAAGGGGCAGGCATGAGAAGGTGGCCTGGAGGAGGAGGCTGTGGCAGCCAGGAGGGCCATGGGCTCTGGGCCAGGAAGTCAAGAGGAGACTGTAACCTGCAAGCCCATCAAGGAGTGGAAATGAGACAGTGATTGGAATGTTGGAATGGGCCTGATGGTGGACGCTTTCTCTGGTTGTTTCAGTGTGGAGAGAGGGAGAAGAGAGGTGAGGAACTGGACCTGTGATGAGGGGCATGAGGATGGAGAGGGAGGAGAGAATGGGAAAGAAAAGGAGCAGACTGGACATGGAGGAGAGATGGGCAACAGGCTTTAACGGTAGTTGGATTGTGAATAATCACTTAATTATTTATCATGTCACTACTTTTTGCCTTGTCTTTAAGAATATTTAGTATCTTAATTCTCTAAAGCAATATGTGAAAAAGAAATAAAATAAGAAACTAGACAGGAGTGGCACAGTCTGTTTCATTGTTTCAGAAGCTGTTGGTGACTGGCATACGTGAGTGTGTCAATACCCCATCTCCTTCTCCCTGGTGACTCTGAGATATGTTCTGCATTGGGTCCCAGAGTTCCCCAGTGGGCTTGCTCTCCAGTGCCCATAGCATTCATTTACTTGATGATAAACCTTTCTATGGATGTTTTTTCTTTCCTTACACGCTTTACCTCTGCCCTACTGGGTCTGCTCCTGGGGCAACCCAAACTCAGATATATTCATATTTGGGAAGATATCCTTTCTCTGACATTCTGGCTC
Organism: Arctocebus calabarensis; assembly: GCA_963573935.1. Classification (NCBI taxonomy): domain Eukaryota; kingdom Metazoa; phylum Chordata; class Mammalia; order Primates; family Lorisidae; genus Arctocebus; species Arctocebus calabarensis. Next base: position 8,725 of record CAUYON010048772.1, read on the forward strand.
ATGGAAGAGATTCTGAAGCCCAGCTATTGTGGAACCCTCAATGGGATTTTTGTATTGATGCCAATCTATTGGTGGAGATATATCCGTAGTCCATAGTACCAAAGTTTCCAAGTCAGTGGACAGGGTAACTGTCTCCAGGCTCTTCCTCTCAGCTGCAATGGAATTATTTGCTATGAAACAACAATGGTGTGAAGCTCCATGGGATTCTGAATTGCCCAACAGGAGATGAAAATATTTCTTCTCACTCACTGATGCAGATGCCACCTTACAGATCTCGCAGAGCCACGGGGTTCATTTCAGCCAGCGTGATGCCTACACAGTACGCTCTTGTCCTACTGAATACACATTAGGTGAATAGAAGAGAATGCCCAAGTCATACCATGAAATGAAACAAGCCTCCAGCTGTATTTCCAAAATCTTCTGCACAGTGTCTCCAAATGGACCTTGTGAGTAAATGCAATTGGAGTGTTCAGTGTGTCCTCTCATGTGTTATTTTATTTATTTTGGAAGCTTGTAGATATGAAGCAGTAATATTTGTGTTTTTCTCTTCCTGGATTAGGCAGAAGAGTGTGCCTGTGCCTCTGTTTGGGATTGGAGATGTGTGGCATTCCACGAGGAGGTGACCTTCAAGACTGTGAGCTCTGCCAATTGCCCTGACCACTAGTCACTTTCAGTATCAACAGCACAGACTGAGGAACCATCTCTGCCTGGTCTTAGCACAGGCAACAGTACATATTGGGAAGTGGATATGATTTTCATTCACATCAGAGGCAACTGGAACTCAGAGAAGGAAAGGTCTTACCAGTGACTGTAAGGCAATAAATCCTTATTATAATAAGAATGTGTATACATAAATTCATTCCTGCACCACGTTGCCAGGAAGTGACATAATTATTCTTTTAACTGAGGTCCTTCACATCCATTGCTGCCTCTTCCCCCATAGCACTCCTGATGTGTCCTGCAGAGGTTCCCCTGGCCTGAGAGATTGGTGCCGATGACCTTAAAATGGAAAAGTAAAAACTTCTCATCAATGGTGTTTAGTGATTCCTTGACTAAGAGTCTCTTGCATCCCAAAAGGAAATACATCCTGGCATCTGCTTTCCTATGATTTTCTGAAATGATTCTGGTCTACTATTAGCCTGGGTGAATATTATGGGGTTGGCCATTTGGACACTGAGTCCCTCCTATGAGGTAGCTCATTTGGCTCCTGAGACAGAGTTTGCCTCATTGGCTCCACCATTGGGCTTTCTGTTCCTTCTTCCTGGACCATTTTTCACCGAGGTGGTCACGTGATTACTGTAGCCCTTCTACTCTACTATCACCTTCCCAGAAAGACCTTCTTGACCTCACCTATGGAAAATGGCAGCTCCTGTCACTCACTGCCTTCATACCTTCTTTTATTCAAATTTATAGCACATACCATGGTATGGCATCCCATTACAAGAACTGGCAAACTTTCATATAGGGACAGATAGTGAATATTTTGGGACTATTTGGTGTCCCATTGCAACTACTCATTCCTGCTACTGTGTCATGAAAACTTCCATGGTAAATGTATAAGCATGGCCTAGTGTCAACGAAACTTCATTAAACAGCAGGTGATTTGGCCTATGGCCTGTAGATAGTTTATTTATATCTCTATCATCCAGTAGAATGTAGAATACTTATGTAGGATAGACTCATTACTGCATCCCAGAAACTAAAACATAGCAATCATTCAATGAATGTTGATTCATGAATGGATGCATGTTTAAACTTATCCCTTTCCTTTTCAAAAACAGCTTCATTGGGATATAATTTGCATACATACAGTTCACTTATTTAAAGTATACAGTTCAATGATTTTTGGTATTTTTGCAGAATCTTACAACCGTCACAGCAATCTAATTTTAGAACATTTTCACTACTCCAAAAATAAAACCCTATGCCCAGTAATATCCTTCTCCTTTCTCCTCAGCCCTAGACAACTACTAGTCTATTTTTGTTTCCATGGATTTGCCTGTTCTGGCCACTGCAAATAAATGACATCACACAATATGTGGTTTTTGGGGACTGGCTTCTTGCTATAGTACATATCAGAACCTCATTCCTTTTTAGTCACTAAATAACATTCCACTTTGTGAATATAGCACATTTTATTCATCCATTCATCAGTTAATGGACATTGGGTTGTTTTCATGTTTTATTTATTTTGGAATATAGACACTGGATCCTGCTGCATGAACATTCAGGGACAGATTTTTGTTTAATGTGTGTGCTCATTTCTCTCAGGTATGTACCTAGGGATAGAATTGTTGAGACATACCAGAACTGTACGGTTAACATGATGAGGAGCTGGGTGTGGCAAAGTGTCTCATTGTGGTGTTGATTTGCATTTCCCTGATGACCAGTAAGGTTGGGCATTTTTTCATGCCTTTACCGGCCATTTGTATGAAATGTCTATTCAGACCCTTCATACACCTTAAAACTGGGTTAAATCTATTTTTATAATGGGTTTGCAAGAGCTCATGATATATTCTTGAAACAAATCTTTTATCAAGTATATGATTCACAGATAATGTTTCCCATTCTGTGGATTCTCTTTTTACTTTCCTAATGATAGCCTGTATGGCATAATGGTCCTATATTTTGATGAGGCCCAATTTATACATTTTTTTCTTTTGTTACTTCTGCTTTCATTCTTGTGTCTAAGGAAACGCTGTTTAGCACAAGTTCATGAAGGTTTTCTTTTACTTTCTCTTCTAGGATTCTTGTAGCTTTAGCTTTTATATTTAGGTGTTTAGTCCATTTTGCGTTAAGTTTTGCATATACATTTGGCAGAGGTCAAACATCACTGGTTTGTGTGTAGGCTTCCAGTTGTCTCAGCGTCATTTGTTGAAAAGAATGTTCTTTTCTATTTTATTGCTTTGACACCCATATAAAGGATCAATTGACCATAAATGTAGCAGTTTCTTTCTGGGTTCCCATTTCTATTCCATTGATGTACGTGTCCATCCTTACGCCAGCACCATATGGTCGTGATAGCTTTGTAGCAAGTTTTGATATCAGGATGTATGAGTCCTTCAACATCATCCTTCTTTTTCAAGATTGTTTTGGCATCTTCTTCCTTTTTATTCACATGTGAAGGCCACAGTCTATTAAAGGGCTGAGTGCTTTGCTCAGAGAGTATTTGAATTGTGTTAAAGGAGCTTTAAATCTCACACTTAATCAGGCCACTGCCTTTTCAAAATTGTAAGAGCTCTGCAACAGTTTGAAATGTCTGTAGCTTCTAGTCTTGGTTTTGTCAGTAACCATGTGGCATGGCCAATTCCCTTCCCCTCTTTGCATTCAAGATATTCTATCTTGAAATGAGCGATTCAGTCTAGATGACAAATCTGTCCTCCTGGCACTGAGATTATGTGGTCTTGTAACTTTTGAGATACCACTCAACTGGGGGAAAACATCATTGTGTATGACAGAGCTAAAGTACCCTTTGGAAGACATGTTGAAAATGACAAATTCAGGGTAAGGTAAAGCACATGATATTCATTTAATTGCCTGAAAAATTATTCAGTGTTTTTAAGCTCATTAGAAAGTTGTTGTTTTTAACATTGACCTTAAAAATTAACATGGAATCTGTCAGACTTTATAGTATGGGATTTGTGTGAGAATTGGATGATTGTAATCTAGAGTTAAATGAGTCTTTTTTTTTTTTTTGTCTAATTTTATCCACTTGTTTCCTTTTTTTTTATTTGAACTCTTACCCAATTATTAAGGGGTCTTAAAAAATTGGCCTCAAGAAAGGTTTAAAAATCAGAGTAAGAGAGTGAAAATCAGCGATCCAGGTAGAAACAGAAATGTTAATTACAAGGTCCTCACTACCCATGAAGGGTTTCAGGGTCTTCAGAATGTCTATCACAAAACAATTCTCTTCTCTAATCTAATTGCTAGACAGCCCTCTGAAGTGAGTGTAATTAATATGATCCTTACCCTGTGGATGGAAAGATCAAGGCAGAGGGATGGCAAATGCCCCTTCCCAAACTGCTAGTTTGTGCCATTGTTAAAATTCTACCATCTCACCCCCTCTGAAGGCCATTCTTCCTTGGAAAGAGTCCCCATGTCTTATGGCCTCTGGGCCCTCTACTGCCCTTCCATGATAAATACTGAGGTGGCCAGTATTTTTATCTTTCAGATTTCGTAGGAACTACAAGTCCTGCGAGTCTTTCAGATTCCTTGGTGGTGTATTCTGGTTCTGGGTTTGGCTCCTGGTGTCTGACTTTGGACCAGCTAAGGCCAGCTGCAAGTTCTGAGTCACAAAGGACAATATTTTGTCATGGATTTGGGGGGAATTCAGGGGTTTCTTGTATCCAGCAAAGCTGTGAATAAATGCAAGAATGCTGTGTGCTGGAATAGTAAGTGTTCAATACCAAATAGTCCAAGCTGCCTCAGGTTTGCCCTTCAAATGAAGGTTTTGATGAGTCACAATGACCAGGGCGATGAGAGAAACAGGGTCTAATGGTATCTTGACTTGCTAGATGACACTGAGAGTTAAAAGTTCAGAAGTCACTGAAAATTAAGAGGTGCAAGGAGAAAAATGTAATCTTGTCCTTAAGTTTAAAATGAAACTGTACAAGAATGGAGCAGAGCTAGGGGAAGTTTGAGAGAAAGGCTGAGGGGGTTGTGTGGGCAGTTGTGGAGATGTGAGCTGGGTGTGGCTCTGTGGTGGGCCTTGCTGGTGCTCTGCCCACATCCCTCTGACACGCCCTTCCATGGCTTTGGTGTGCTATGGCCTCTCCTCTGCTGCACCCATGCCTCTCCCTAGGACTGCCCTTCAGGGTCCTGGAGCTACTTTGTCATCCTGGAAAGAGAACAGGTTACAACCTTGTGGGGTTTCCTTGGCCAAAGGCTGACTAGCGAAGGCATATGTGAGCCCAGCTCCTTGGCTCAAGTCAAGGTATGACTGTCAGGTATGACTGACACTCTAGAGCTCCTCTTTGGGGTCAGTCTGAAGCTTCCTTTCATGGGGCTTTGCCTGTGCCCACGACTTTGCTGGCCAGCTTCTCCTTCATGCCATTCTCTGACTGGTGTCCTCTGGGAGAACTTCTCTAGTAAGGATCTAGTCAATGAATCTTCACCTCAGTGTCCATTTTTGAGGACACAAACACCTGCCAAAGCGGTGCATGCTTGGGTTGCAACAACTGGAGTATCTAGGATGAGGGAGGAGGAGTTTCTACTTTATGCTACTTGGGCCTTGTTTGGAATGTTGGGTTGGTTGGTTAAAATGTGTACTAGGATGTTTTAAAGAACTGTAACCTAGTTCAGGAAGAGTGGGCAAGATGGCCCAAGAATTCCACGAGAAGTCATATGAAGAATAGATTTAGAGATGTTATGCTCAAGAAAACTCAGGAGGAACCAGACCAATGGGGAGCACACATTTTGGGGAGGTAGTTATGACAGCCCCTTTGAGAGTCTTCTGTAATCCCTCGTGTCTGTGTCCTTCTGTCCCCCTAGACTGGGAGTCCCTTTGGGGGAGGGTTGTGTCCCCTCACATGACTTGAAGCAGGCCAAAGGATGAATGAATGTGTCCTCGATTTGGTATGCTCCAGCGAGGAGATCTCGGGTAATCACAAAGGATCACAATTTCTCTCTCTGATATTCCCCTTCTCCCTGAAGTGAGCAGGATGCCTGCCCATGTCATAGCCTCAGATCCCCAAGACCCTGGCCTCTCATGAATGGTGACTGGGAGATTTCATTCTAAGATTTCCCTTAGTCATTTGAAAAAATCATTCCCACTTATCTCTGCTCTAGGCCAGATTGGCTTATGAGGAATCAAGTCCCTTGGTGGCCCAGGGCTGATGCTTGCTTGGCTATCTCCAGGCTGTGTGGGCTGGTGAATGCTCAAGGGTGTTGTGAAGATCAAGTCTATGACAACTTCAGCCTGCATGTGTAAAAGAAATGTTTCCTATTATACTTGAAGCTTTTGGTTTCAGAGAAATGCTTGTGGAACAAATGCAAATCATTAGAGCATCAGCTGGTCATTCTTACTGTTCACAGGTGGGTGACACTGGGCCCTTTGTGTTTTGGGGCCTTCCTGAGTCTCTCACTCCCTGCTGATTTCTGCAGCCCTTTCTATGTGGGAGGTGTCCCTTGTGGGGTGGTGGTAAAGGTACTGGATGTAGAGTCAGAACTCTTGAGTTCCATCCAAGATCTTACTCTTCCCAGCTGGGTGACCCTGGGCAAGTCTCCCACCTTCTCAAAACCTTGCTTTGGCTATTGAAAAGTGCAGAGACCAGCACCTACTTGGTACATTTGCTGTGCAGTTGAGTTAAATGCCAAACCAGTGTGAAAATAGGCCACGATGTCCCTTTGCCTTCCTGGCTTCCATGTTTCCTTCTGTACAATGAGAAGTGCAATTCAGGGATTTCTCCAGTTTTCTGGCAGGACACTCATGTGTGACATGTCAACAATAAGAACAACAAAACAACCTTCAATTCAAAACAAAGTTTGATGGATGGCTTAGTTGAGGTCTATGGTCTTCCAGGGCCTTGAACACAAATGCCAGGTGGAAGAAAGCTGACCAAAATCAAGGTGGAGACCCTGAAAATTGAGATGACACATGCTGCCCTAGTGGGGAGGCTGTTTTTAGCTCCAATTGGCTGAAGTCATGCAGCTGAGCAGGTCTAGGGCACCGATCTTATGGGAAGCCTGATCTGAACAGGTTGACATCTAAATATTTTTAAACACTCCGGCAGCAAATGAAGTCTGTTTGTGAGCTAGGCCTGGTCTGCTGTTAGAAATGCTACGTCTGCTGGATAAACATCCTCTTCTATCAACGTCTGACTCTGATAATCTCCTGTGAGCAAGACTCGCTGTCTGTACTTCTGTTATGACAGGTGAGGTGTCCACCCTAGTGTCTGCCACCCGCTTTGTCATGCTTGGTGACTGTGTCCCCACTAGATTGAGCTCCCTAAGGGCAAGGCCTGCATCCTATTGACATTCACTTCTGCGTCTTGGCAAAGACCCTGAACACCCTCAGTCAACGTGGTGATGGGAATACTCTCTCTAGAGACATAGAACCAGCAGGGTCTTACTGTGATTTCTTTGTCTGCACTCCCCTGATTTCTGCCACCCAAGGATGACACAGCATCTCTGGTTGCAGTCTGGAATAAAACAGTCTTAGTAGATAATATGGTATAGGAGTCAGCTTGCCTACATCCTGTTCTCTCTTAGCTGCATTTTCACATCTGGAATATGGGCCAATAATTGCTCTAAGCAAGTTATTTGGGAAGCTCCCTTGGGGGCATGCATCTATAGTGTCCTCTGGGCTGTGTGTGTTGGTGGCCGCCATGTTCTGGGGATGGAACAGCATGAAGTCTATGAACCATGCCCAGTTGGAGGGTGTCTGGCCCGACAGAAGCACTTGCCTCATATACTTTCCTTCTGGCTTCAGGGCCCCTGCTCTCTAATGCTGGTGGTTGGTTGGTGGTACCTTTCCCACCCATCCTCCTTTCCCAGGTCCTACCCCTGGGGTGGGTGGGCTCTGAGATTTACTCTCCCGTCTTCACCTTCCTCAGCACCCAAATGCCACAGATGCTATTACTGAAAGCACTTCCAGGTAAGGTAATTTCAGCATCTTTCCTCTGCCTTTGATCCCCCAAGCATTTTAAATTGCCCAGGACTGTAATAATTATTATTGGGTAATGTGATAAGGTGTTTTTCCCCTTGGGGGCATTTCTTTATATTTTCTTGGCATTCTATCATGACATTGATGACACAACAATGATGAATGCTTTTTCCCAGACACTCCCTTCTGAAGCTCTTGGGCCTTTAGTAAACACTGCAGAAAGCCCTGGCCCTCCCTGGGAGGAAGGATGCCACCATCCCCGGTCACACAGGCCCAGACAGGTCAGCGCTGCACAGCTGGCCAGACATGGAGCCTCCTGCTTGCTGTTATCTAGGAGAGCCTCTTGCTCTGCTGACCGACCAGGCAGAGAGAAAGGGGCCCACATGGACACCGGACCGTGTGACCTGAGCCCCCGTCTGACCCAGGTACTACGTGACTCTGGGTTGCTCCATCCCTGTCCAGGTCTTCTCAGCTGGGAATCAGTAACAGCAGCAGCAGCAGCAAGAGCCCTGAAGGCTCCATATTCAGAGGCTTGCACCTCGCAAGGAAGCTCGTGCCGGGTATCATGGAGCCCCACCTGGACTCCTGGGGGCGCTCAGCCTCACCTAACAGAGAAAACTACAGCTTAGGCACCCAAGAGTGACACAGCTGGCATGGGCTGGAAAGGGCCTGGAATCTAACACTGCCTGACTCCAAACCCCATGTTCTCACTGCTTCAAGAAACAGGACTCCCATGACCTGTAGCTCCCTATCAAGTGCTCATTTATAACAATGTTGATGATAACAACAATGGTTACAGCTAATGTTTATTGAGTCATTTTGAGTATAGGACACTGTTTTAAGGGCTTTGCAGGAATGAATACACCGAAACTTCACACACAACTAAGTGAGGTAGGTACTATTATTAACCCCATTTTACAGATGAGGAAACTGAGTCATAGAAGGTTTGAATAAGAAGTCCAAGGTCTTGCAGCTAGGATAAAGCCTTGTTGGGTTTCAAACTGAGACTATCTTGCTCAGAGATTTTGTGGTCTTAGAGTTAAACTCCATATATATGCAAGTTCTTTATAATTCTCAAAGGTCTTTCAAACATCTGAGTAACTCTGCACATGGACAAGCCATTCCACCTCTTAGAGTTATTCTTGTCTTGACTGGAGATTCTGAAAGCATGAGGTTCCGGACATAGGAAACTGCCTGGCGCCCTGCTCTGTGCCTCTCTAGGCTGAGGTTATGTTATCTGTTTTTTGTTTTATTATTAATCTCCCAGCAATGCTTCAAGGTGACAATATTTTTTCCATCCCATTGAGGGAGAAATTGAGGCACAGAGAGGAAATTGACCTTCCCAAGATCACCCAGGTAGAAAACAGCACACCCAGGGATCTTTCTGAGTTTACCCAAGAGCAAGGGGCTTAGACCAAAGGGAGGATTATGAAACAAAATCCTCAAGAAAGGGAAAATCAGAACAGAAATGCCAAGTGCCAGTCTGAGGGAGAACCACATGTGGGCAGGCAGGGAGCAGTGGCCACGGGCTGTGTCCAGCTGTGCCCACTGCCCTGACGTGGCCTTCCACTACGAAGATGCTGGGGGCTTGTGTGGTACACCCAGCAAAGATGCTGGGGACTGTGGCTGGGTCACACAGCAGGACCAGAATTCCATTGTGGACTAGCACAGTGCACAGGGCTCTGGCATTTTTGTAGAGGTTTAGCGTGCAATATTAGATTGATCCCAAGTCTTTTCCAGGGCATGTTTGGGAGGATGGAGAGGAGGAAGCAGAAACTTTCTGGCAGAAAATCAGGTCTTCAAGGAAATGTGACCATCCTACACGGCCCAGAGAGCTTGGTGGGATCAGATGTCTGGCCAGAATGTGGGGGTCTGCAGTGAGCTGCTGAGGTCTGGGCTAAAATCATTTGACAGACAGCTGGCAATGCTCTACTCTGCTCCCCTGGGGCGGGAGAGCTGGGGGCAGAGGGAGGCTGGCCCAGAGTCTTTTTCTGGGTCTTTCACTCAGCAAATGAGAAAGAGATGTGACATAGTGGGCCTAGATATCAGAAATCTCAAAGGAAAATGGCCTGGCTGTCACCAGCTGAAGGCTCTAGAGGTGTTGGAAGGGGCATCCTTTAATCCATGACAGAATGGAGTGATATGGCACAAAACGCTGCTCTGGGCAGATGTGGCTTCCTAGGATCCTGGCCTCTCAGCCACAATAGCTTCCTGTGCTAGGACTGCCATAACCATGTGCCACAGACAGGGGCTTACACAACGGATGTTTATCTTCTCTTGGTGCTGGAGGTGTCAGACATCCAAGATCAAAGTCTCTTCTGAGGCCTCTCTTCTTGGTGTGTGGACGGCCGCCTTCTTTCCTTCTTGTGCCCTCACATTGTCATCCCTCTGTTCGTGTCTATGTTCTAACCTCCTTTTCTTATTAGGACACCAGTTAGATTAGAATAGGGCCCACCCTAATGACTTCATTTTAATTTAACTACCTCTTTTAAAACGCTGTCTCCAAATAGTTACATTCTAAGTACTGGGGGTTGGAGCTTTGGGGACACAAATCAGTCTATGTCAATCACTCTGATGACAATGATAACTGCTGATATTTACTGAGTGTGCACTCTGGCTGGTGCTACGTGCGTTACACAGAACCCTCCATCCTCAGTACCACCTGGTAGGGACCACGTTCTCCTTTTCCCTATTCCACAGCCGACGAAACAGAGGCACAGAGCTGTAAGGAGCTGCCCAGGGACATACAGCTAGTAGAGGCCTCGGCAGGCTTTGACTTGGCAGGTAGTCTCCTGGGAACCCCTTGTCACCCACAAAGAGGTGTGTCTGCTTTAAACACTGCTAAGGTAGTGTAAGCTATCTCCATTCCAGATTCCAGACTATTTGTTCAAAGTCAGGAGCGGAAGTAAGAGGAGTCTGAGCAGCATGAGGTGAATGCTGAAGTACATCCCAGTAAAGCACACGGACCCCTGTATCCTCTAGGAATGGGCAAGCCCCAAGCTGGGCAGGGATGCACGGCAGATGGGACAATGTTTATCCTGACACATGGCTGGGGGAATGTCAGAGCAGGTGCCTGGGATGCTGAAAGCCCGCAGATCTTAAAGCAGCTGTATCCAGTGTTTACCACATGCTGTGTGCTTCTTATGTTTACTGAGATATAATTTACATAAAATTCAGACTTTTAAGGTGTACTGTCCTATTAATCTTAACAAATGTATGTCGTGTACATAATGGTGTAACCAATACTACTTAAGATATTGAGTATTTCTGTCACCCTCCAAAATTCCCTGGTCCCATTTGTAGCCTAACCCTCCCACCCCAACCTCTGGCAAACACATAGATAGGATAAGGTAACCACCACCACAGTGAAGATTTAAAGCCGTTCCACCAATCCCCAAATGTTCCTCATTCCACTTTGTGGCCAACCCCTCAATTTCTGACCTGTCTTCTGTTGCTATTTTGTTGTTTTCCAGAACATTAATTAAACAGGATCATACAGTAGGTAGCTTTCGGCCCTCGCTGTTTGCACATGGAACAATGCATTTGAGATCCATCCAGATGTTGCATTTATCAACAGTTCATTCTTGTTTATTGCTGAGTATCATTCCAGGGTAGGGATGTACCATGATCCATGTATCCATTAGTGATTATGAATAAATCTGCTTTAAATATTTGTGTACAGGTTTTTGCATAGACATGTTTTCAGTACTTTTAGGTAAATACCTAGGAATGGACTTGATGAGTCATGTGAGTGTGTTGTTTGCCAGAAACCACCAAACTGTTTTTCAAAATGGCCATCATTTCACCAGCAGTGTGTAAGTTACAGTTGTTCTGTAGTTTTGAGAGCCCTTAGTATAGCCAGCTTTTTTTTTCTTTTTGTTATTCTAATAAGTGGTAGTATCTGTCACCTATCATTTTGATTATGAAGTTTGTGTTTTTCTTTCTTTCTTTTTTTGCAGTTTTTTTTTTTTTATTTTGGCTGGGGCTGGGTTTGAACCCACCACCTCCAGCATGTGGAGCTGGAGCCCTACTCCTTTGAGCCACAGGCGGTGCCCGGAGTTTGCGTTTTTCTAACCATGGATAATGCTGGACACTTTTTCAAGCATTTGTTTTCTGTCTATGATTCTTCTTTAGAAGAATGTCTGTTCAAATTTTGTATACAAATCCTGTGTCAAATAATTTGCAAATATTTTCTCCCAAACTGTGGCTTATCCTTTCATTTTTTTAACAGTGTCTTTCAAAGAGCATACATATTTCATTTTGATAGAATCCAATTTATCAATATTTTTCTTCCGTGGTTTGTGTGTTTTGTACCTTACCTAAGAAATTCTGGCTGTTGCATAGGGTTTCTCCAACGTGTCTTAGAAATTTTAAAACTTTTTGTTTGGAGTTGAAGTTTTATGCTGCACACTTCAAAAAACATGTTCTCTCTTGAATCCCACAGCAAGCTTGTAAGTTGGCTCTTTTTCAGCCTCAGTTTGTAGAATCTGTGGCCTAGAGAGAGGTTACTTCCCCCTCCAATGACCACCAAAGTAGATGTTGGTCAACATTTGATGGAAAGTCTCTCCAGTTCTCAAACTTGTCTTTGACTTTGATGTGGGTTGGGAGACAAGTATGGCCTCTCTCAGAGCCTCCTGAAGTGTCCTTTGGGAAATGACAGCAATTTCTTCAAGTACTCAGTCTTTTCTCAGTGCCTCTTCTGAGAACCAGGACACAGGGTGACAGGGAAAGGATAAAGGCCAGTAGAAGGTGAGTAACTGGGCACCTGCAGTGCATTTCCTCGGGGCAGCTGCTAAGAGACTCAGGATTGTCTGACTGGAGGCTGAAAAGGCTGGAGCCCATACAACAACTCTCAGTCCCTGCCGTTGAGGGTGTCTCTTTAGGGAATTAACATCCCTGCACTACCCTGAGATGACAAAGCAGAGAGAAGATCTGCTCTGTGGCATTTGTGGAACCATCTACCCAGCTGTGCTGAAATCAGGTGAGACCAGAGGACGTAAGTTGGGCACATACTGTCGGTTACAGCTGCACCCAGCAAGGGACCAGCAGACCCTTCTTGTGCACCACCCAAATTGTTGCTGCCACCCAGCCTTCCTGATCAATGACACAGAGGCATCACCGCAGACAAAATGATTGATTTTAAAGGGAATGGCTGCCGCTCGCTCAGGCATTTCAGCAAATTTATTTCTTCCAACAAGGCATATATAGGCACATAACTTAATCAACAAGCACATGACTTAATCTTATGACTTAATCAATAAACATATGACTTAAACCTGGCCCCAGGCCTTTTACTGCCTGGTACTTCCAGGTCTATGGATAAATAGGACTAACTGATGACCACTTATTATGGAAAACTATCCTTATTGGCTAAGGTTTAACTGGCGTAACTGATAACTACTTTAACAAAGTTATTCTAATGCTAAGTAATAATCCTTTAACTGACCATTTGAGGCAGTTAATTGTCTTAAGGAAGTAGCCTGGAAAATCCCGCCAGGATTTTTCCTTTCTAACTCACAAAAGACTTTAAACTTGCCTTCACAAAATGGGAGACTCATTGACCTTACAAGGGCGCAGATGACTGTGACCCTACACCAAATGTTCCTGGTCTCACTCTCTCATTCCATTAGGGCAGTTGCTTTTCAACCTTTTTTATTGCACAGTACACTTGGACCTATAGTTAAACTTCCATGGCACACTTAAATTATGTTGATCAAAAAAAGAGTTAAAAAAAGAATATACTTACTTTGTTTTGAACTGCTTTCAAAAATAATTTAATTAATGATCTTTAAAAATGTTTACAGCACACCTAAGATCCTCTCTTGGCACACCTTTGAAAATCACTGCCTTAGGTGATAAGCTCTGTGTGGCTCCTGCTGACTTCCGTGGGGGTGACAGGGTGTGCTAGGACTCTGGCCTTCTGCTCTATAGTTGGAGAGGTGGGTGGGTATAGCAGAGTGTGCACCATGGCCTTGAAAGGGCAACCTGGAAGTGCAAGGGATTAATTGATGTTCCTGCGTGAAACAACCTTGTGGATCTGTACCGGTATTAAAATCCTGTTTAGATGTGGAGCTGAGAGTTCGGTCTGTCATTGCTCAGGTTGGTTGAAGGATAAAGCAGGTCTGGCTTGGCTGAGTTTTATTTTTAAATTTTTAGCTTTAGGATTGGTATCTGCTATTCCATCCCTAACTTCAGTATGGGATTGTGTAACTCTGTGTATGTATGTGTGACCATGTTTAATACCTGACCCTTCTCTAAATTGTTGCAAAATGATGTGTACAAAATTACTTTTTCCCCCCACTAAGGTAAATTATAATGAACTTGTGTTAAGAGTATTTTTTTTTTTTTGAAACACTGTCTCACTTGTCACCCTCTGCATAGAGCTGTGGCGTCATAGCTCACAGCAACCTCAAACTCTTGGGCTCAAGTGATCCTCTTGCCTCAGCCTACTGAGTAGCTGGGACTACAAGTGTCCCCCCCCACCCCCAACAACACCTGGCTAGCTTTTCTATTTTTAGTAGAGATGGTGGTCTGGCTCTTGCTCAGGATGGTATCAAACTCATGAGCTTAAGCAATCCACCTGCCTTGGCCTCCCAGAGTGCTGGGATTACAGGTGTGAGCCACCATGCCCAGCCTGTGTTAAGACTATTTTGAGAAAGTCACATCAGGATGCTTGGAACATTTCAAGACAGCTTCTATCATGATGTAAAAGTAGAGCTGCTGCATGAGGCTGGTATTTTAGGGGGCTAGTCTAAAGGGCAAAGAGTTTCTGTACAATATGAAAAATATCCCCAACAGCAGCTCAGAAACAAATATCTCTCCTTAGCCTAAGCAAAATGAAGCAAAATGGAGGCAAACAAACAAACAAACAAACAAACAAAAACACTTAGTTGATGATCAGGAGAAATAAGGTTGTGTTCTAGCTCTACCATTTATGTGACCTTCACCATGCTGCCTTGATGTCTTTAAACTATACTCGACGGATTGTGAGGTTTCCAGAAGGAGCCAGACAGGCAGATCTTGCTAGGCATGGAATGCCAGCCACATGTAGGTAGGAGGGGATATGAGATGAGAAGATAGCATGTATGTCCTTACTGAAGACCAAGATGCTGCTTCTTCTGCTCACTCTCCCAGCTACGGGCTCACAAGAGTCTCTCTTATCTTAGATGCTGTGCTAAAACTAGTGTTTTAGTTTCCTGTGGCTTCCTTGCATAACAAATTAACACAAACTGGGTGACTTAAAACAACAGAAACTCATTCTCTCACCAATGGAGGCCAGAAGTCCAAAGACAAGGTTGGTTCCATTCTGAAGGCTCCTAGGGAAACTCTGGTCTATGCCTCTTTCATTTTCTAGTGGCTGCTGGTAACTTTGTTCTTTGGTTTGTAGACACGTCACTCCAGCATCTGCCTTTGTCATTACATAGTGTTGTCCTCTGTGTCTGTGTAAAACCTCCTCTTGCCTATTCTTTTATAAGAATACTTTCTGGTGGATTTAGAGCCCCTTCAAATCCAAGAGGATTTCATCCTAAGATCTTCAACTTTATTACATCTGGAAAGATCCAAAATAAGATCATATTTATAGTTTAGGGTGGACATAACTTTTGGGGTTCTATCCTTCAACCCATTACAAGTAGATATTTTTATATCTTCCTTCCTGAGGCTAAGAAAAGTGAAATACATTGTTCTAGACTTTCATGTACCTAATAATAACAGCCACTGTCTACATTATTTCTTACTTTCCAAACATTTCCCTAATCCTCTTATCAAGAGGTAACCCTGCACAGTGTTACCATCTCCCTTGGACAGTTGAGGCTACTGAGACTATAAAGTGTGACACATCTTGCTTGGTGTCACATAGCAGGTAAGAGGCCAGTAGCAAGTTTGGACCAATCACTGATGGACTCCAAACTTTGAACACTTCATTTCACCCTTTATGTAGTTTGTGACAAAAAGCACCAGGTGCCCATTGGAGGCCCTTGGTATTGTACCTGCTGAATAAGATGGGTCACCTACTGGGTGACCCCAAGTGTAGATCACTCTATCTCCAAGTTCTGTTTCTCTTCCATCATACCTCCTGGTCTTCTGGTACGGTGATGAACCAGAACACAAGGTACACATTTCATCACCTCCATCTTTATGGCTGTATTTAGTAAACAAGCGTGATTATTGGATTTGAGCCTCCTGCATCCATCTACTCTGGGGCTATGTTCCTTAGCCAAGTCATCTGGGCAGGCCATAAACCAGATGTGAGCCTTCACATTTTCAGAACTCGATTTTGCTACTTGGTTTGGATCACAGGAGCAATTTCAGCCCCATAGTCTTTGAAGCTGGATGTTTTGTTTCATAAAAATTATATGGGAAGTTATAAAAGAGTGATAAGGTCTTCTAGTTTTACCACCAAATGGAAAAGTTGTCCACACAAAGACTTAATAACCATCTTGCAGCAATTTCCAGGCTCTGCCATCATCCTAGTTGGTTATGTATTAAGTCTTTGAAAGAAGCACTAACTTTTGGTCTTAAGGCTGGACAAGATGACAAGGCAATAACTGAGCCCCTGGATTTCAAAGTTTGGGTGTGGAGATCGGAGTTTTCCTAGAAAGGGTGGACATTCCCATTGGTTGACTAGGCCAATTTCCTCTGATTCTGCCTCTCTCTCAGAACTATCATCCCTTAGAAATAGGAGCTATTTACAATCTCTATAAAAGTCACTGCTGGTGGGGAGCAGCTTCTGAGACAAGGAAATGGTTTGTGAGGCAGAGGCCTAGGATTCCATCATGAATTTATCTCTCCCTACTTGTGAGGTTTTATTTTATGTATTTATTTCTTTAAGACAGAGTCTCACCCCTTTGCCCAGGTTAGAATGCCATGGTGTCACAGCTCACAGCAATCTCAAACTCTTGGGCTCAAGCAATTCTCTTGCCTCAGCCTCCCAAGTAGCTGGGACTACAGGTGCCCGCCACAACACCCAGCTATTTTTGGAGATGGGTGGCCTTGCTCTTGCTCAGGTTGGGCTTGAACGTGTGAGCTCAGGTAATACACACGCCTTGGCCTCCAAAAGTGCTAGGATTACAGGTGTGAGCCCTGTGAGGTTTTATTTAAAGGTGTTAGTTTTCTGAGACTCAGTTTCCACGTCTGAAAATGGTAGGGTTGTCAGTAGATGTCAAGTGTCATGTGCAAGGCATTATCTTTGTTCTTTGTATAAAGTAGCTTAGATTGGGGCAGCGCCTGTGGCTCAAAGGATTAGGGTGCTGGCCCCTTATGCCGGAGGTGGTGGGTTCAAACCCAGCCCTGGGCCAAAAGTTGCAAAATAAATAAATAAATAAAGTAGCTCAGATCTTAGTTAATTTTTTTTTTAGGTTTCATTGTTTGCATTTCTTATTTATTTATTTATTATTATTAAATCATAGCTGTGTACATTAGTGCAATTAAGGGATACAATGTGCTGGTTTCATATACAATGTAAAATATTTTCATCAAACTGTTTAACACAGCCTTCATGGCATTTTCTTAGTTATTGTATGAAGACATTTGTATTGCGCATTTAGTAAGTTTCACCTGTACCCTTCTAAGATGCACCATAGGTGTGGCCCCACCAATTACCCTCCCTCTACCCAACCTTCTGCCTTCCCTCCCCTCCCTTGCCCCTTTCCCCATATACTTGTGCTATATAATTGGGTTACAGCCTTCATATGAAAGCTATAAATTAGCTTCATAGTAGGGCTGAGAACATTGGATCTTAGTTAATATTAACTTCAGTTAATATTGTTTAATGCAATTCTTAAATGTGTATACGTGTTATGTGAAATTCTCAAGACTCTGTCCCAGGAACATGTATGTTTAGATTAGTAATTGTTTTATGTAAAACTCTCGCTTTTGCTCTCTGATCTAAAATTGTGGATTTGTTCCTAGGACCACTGTAACAAAGGACCTGCATGGCTTAAAATAATAGAAACTTATTCTTTCATAGCTCTGGAGGCCCCAAGTCTAAGATCAAGATGCTGGATTATGTTTGCTCTGAAAGCTCTTAGAGGAGACTCACTCTCGCCTCTTCCAGTTTCTGGTCTTCCGGCATTCCTTGGGTTGTGGCAGCTTCACTCTAATCTCTGCCTCCATCTTTATGTGAACCTCAAACCTCTCTCTCTTTCTCTTATAAAGATAACTCGTCATTGGATTAGGGTCCACCTAGGATGATCTCATCTCAAGATCCTTAATTTACTTCCCTCTAAAAATGTCCCTTTATCCAAACAATGTCACAGTCACAGATCTTGAGCAGAGCTATTTTGGGGGAGGCCACCATTCAACCCATGATACTAGGTTTGTGTGAAAAATTAAGGCGTCTCTTTGACTAAAGGCGGTTTACCTGTGAAGGTCAGTCTCTCTGATAATTGTGTGATATTATTTTAAGGGGATGCAAGCTGTCACAAGGCTTTCACTTTTCTTCTTTATTATCCCAGTACAAAATTTTCTGTTAGACAATAAGCTCACCAGAGTGGGAATTTAACCACAGCAGCATCAAATTACAGACAAAAAAATGCCTTTTTCTCCCAGGTCTGATATGATAGTGGTACTTTGTAACAAGGGGGCATGTCATTTGCTTACATCCATCCACTCTGCACAGGAGCCTTGGCAGAGCTCCGCTTCAGTTCAGGACAGCCCAGTAGAGAAGGAACAAAGCAATTCACCAACATGAAAATCAGGCCACGTGTTTGTTTTTGAGCCATTCGTGTCTCTGCTGGGGTCCCTCTGAGAAGCCAAGCAGCTGAAGCCCATGGCTGGCTCACATCATGGGGCTTGCGGACCTTGCTTCTGTGATGAATGGGGTGCATGAAGGATGGGAGATGGAAACGGAAATCCAGAACAGCCTCCAGACTCTGTCATTGCTCAAATTCTGGGAAGGTTCCTGAATATGTGGGGCAGTCATGACGTCAGGCTGAAGGAGGCTCTGCAAACTCACTCGTTACCCATCAAGTGAAATCTGGTGGCTGCTCTTCTGAGACTCAGTACACATTTCTGCAGCTAACTGGCTACCCCCCACTCAGATGCCAGAAGGTGCCCCTAATCATCTCCTGGCTTCCATGATGTGGTCTTTCTGCAGTCTCTGTGGGCCAGTGGCATTTCCACTTCCCCAGCAGACACCCAGTGGCTCTGGTCCCCCCGCGTCCCTCCTGCTGTGCTCAGCACCCACCAAGCCTGGCCCTTCTGATGTGCCCTGCTCAGATGTGTGTCCAGGTCTGGCTGGGGTCTGTTTGATGGGTCTCTGGCCTCCATCTCTGCCTTTCCCTCTCACCCCTCCTTCAATTCCATGCAGAATCATCCTTCCAGAAGGCACCATGGCCAGATTCTTCTCGGTTTGCTGACCCTGGCTGGTTTTCTCCCTCTGCAGCCTGGCACTCCAAGTCCTGCTCCTCTCATCCCTGAGTCACTTTGGAGCTGACTCCCTGGACCACAGTGCTTTTCAAGCCCCTGTCTGCACTTTCTCTTTCCTCCAAATACATCCACTCAACAGAGCCCCCCCTCCTAGGCAACTTTTTCGGCCTCCATTACAGTACTTTTTCCCACTCTCTGTCCCTTGCACTAAACCACAAGCCAGGCCTATGCGGCCAGAGGGCCAGTGTTGTTCATCCCTGGGTTGCTGGTACATAGCTGGGACTCATCACACAGTAGGTGCTCAGCAAATATTTGCTTGATGAGTGGAAGACTCCTCCTCCCTGGTCCCTGAGCTCCCACAGCTTGGGTGCTGGGGCCTGGACTCAGCTGCTCATTCCTCCCTAATTCCCCTTTAATGCTTGGCCCAGGTGTGGCCAAGTGACCCTGTCTGTCTAATCCACAGCACAGCTGAGGGCAGGCTGCCTGGTTTTCAGTGAGATTTACAGAGGCCTTGGAAGACTGGACAGAAATACAGGGTCTCTGTGGCTCCCTTGAGGGCATAAATGTTTCTGGTTCCCTGTCACGGGAGCCAGTGCTCCCAGGGATACAGTTTGTGGCCTGTCCCCCCCAAGTCGGAACAGAGTAGTGAGAGCTAAGGGTTGTTACAAAACGCCCCTCCCAGGGAGTTTCCCCTGGTTCTGGGCCCCCTCTGTTGCCAGCCAGAGTTTGTGTCCCACCTTCCCTTTTAGCATCCCCACCCCAGTTCCAAAAGTTGCCATAACTTCCCATGACAGATAAGTGTGACTAGGTTATGATTCTTTCCTTGCAGCTGGGAACCATACTCCAATCACACATTCCAAGGGCAGATGGGTGACAGCAGACAAATGACTGAGCTGGGGGTGGCTCTGCAGAGAGCCCCAGCACATTGGGGTTATCTCCTCCTGGAAGGGGAGGGTGAAATTGCTCCTATGCAGGCCTGGCGGGACAGAGCAGATAGCTGCAACGTGGATTCTGGGGCTCAAGGGGGCTGGCGTTGGTTCAGCAAGAGGCTGGTGGCTTCAAGCATAGCAAGACCTCGGCGAGTAGGGGTAGCTTGGTGTGCAGTGAGTTGGCTGCCAGGGGCCTGGGGAGGCCAGGTGCTGGGGGAGATGAGGGTGACTGGGCATGGCCACAATGCCAGTGTCCTCTGCTTTGGCCACTCTTCAGAGCATCTCCTGCAGCCTGGCCCGAGTGATCAATCCCCTGACCCTAGAATCTTACCCTGACATCTGTCCAGTTTCAGGCTGATGTCAGCTTTTCCCTGGCACAGGCCCTTCACGGACCACCCACACCTGCTCTTGTCTGTGTTAATCCATTCTTCACACTGCACAGAGCAAGTTTTAAAAACACACATGTCACACTGTTCCTAAGCTGGAAGGCCCTTCTTGCTTCCCATGGCCCACAGGGTCAAGCTTATGGGCTTAACATGCCCACTGGCCAGGTGCCCTGGGGTCTCAGTCTCTACCTCCGTCTGTCTTTCCACTCGTCAACAGTGGCCCCTGGAACCCTGTGCCAGTCCCATCTCAGAACCTTTGCTTGAGCTGTGCTCAGCCTGGAGTGCTCTTCCCTGCCTCTTCCCACGGCTAATCCCTACTCACCTTCTGGAATTTGGACTTTGTGGCCCAAGTCCCCTGGTGGGGAGCTCTTAGAGCTCACTGTGCTTTTCCTTCACAGAGTCTACCTTGTATAGGTATTGTATTGTATACAATTATGTATAATTACTTATGTGACTATTTGTTTCATGCATGGTACATGTGGCCAATTGATTAATCAACTCACAAATTCTCCCTGCATGCCTACTATGTGCCTGCAATATTGCTGGCCACCAATGCTTCATTGGTGCCTGCAAACTCTGTGCTGGGGACTCCCTCTGCCTCACTCATGTGGCAGGGTACCAGGCACATCCTAGGAGCTTGGGGATTGCTTGCTGGATGAATAAATGAATGACTGAGCACATCAACTAGGCATGCTAGGAGCCCCTCTCAGAGAACCAGTGAAGAAGCATATGCATCCCAGTTGCAGAACGGACACTGGAAGGCTCTTAGTACCCACTGTGGCCATCTGGGAAGACCATCAAGAACCCAAACCTGGGTGTCCTGCCCAAGCCAAGCATCTCTCCCCCAAATTCCCTCCTACCTTTTTGTTTCTCCCCTGGTTTCGCCTCCCAAGTGGATTGACATGGAAGAGGGGGACTAAATTTCTTAGCGTTAATTCCATGTCAGCATTCGACACTTTGACCCAGTGGTGGAATTTGACATCACCTGCAATGCTTCTCATGGAGGAAGTGTCCCCGATGATTTTGGACACCACCAGCTGGGGGTCAGTTGGATGCTAAGAGAGGGAGCACGTGGTGAAACTAGCACTTGAACTTTTAAAGCACACATGCTCTCCACCAGGTGTTAGTGATCACCTCGTTCACACTCAACTGGTCTCAACACTTAGTTCTTTTTAAATATAAACTTATCTCAACATTCTTTTAAAATTTAACCCAGTGGTTGAAGGGTCGCCAGCCACATGGCCAAGGAAGTCACGGGGCCATAAATCCACATCAGTCCATGGCCGTTTTGCTGTGGACTGTGGGCACCTGTTCTTGGCAGGCGCTCTGCTGTGTAGCCATGCATAGCTCCCCGGCTTCCCTGGCCAGGATGAAGCTGTAGGAGCTAATGTATTCTGAGTCAGACCAACTGCCGCTCACGAAAGGGGAAAAAAAAAAAGACTTGCTTGAGTAACCGTAATAATTGGAAAATTATTTTGATAGCCTGAAACAATCTAATATATTACAGAATTTTATTAAAATAATATCAAATCAAATTAACTGCTATTCCATAATGAATTAGGTAACAAGGTAGGCAGATATTAATCGGCCTTGGCTTCTAGGCAGGGGAGCCCGGAATTTATTAGTTCTTGAGGCTGGCGTGAGGGTGAAGGCAGAAACCACTATCACCGCCTGAGAGGGAACCCCCTGAGACAAGTGAGCTTTTACTTTTTCCCTCCCCCTCCCTACTTTCACTTTCTAATCCATCATTAAACACTTATATTTCTTTATGTAGGGTCTTATGAAATTTTTAATTTTTTAATTGCTTTGTGATTTAATAATGAGGACTTTTCATTTTGCCCGAATAAGGAACGAGATGTGATATTGAAATTCTTTCACCTTCTCCACCCCGGCTAACCTTCTTTCCTTCTCCTCTGGTGGCTTTCATTTCCTAAGTCTAGAGGCAAGTAATCTAATCCCCCACGGGGATCTATCACTGGGCAAACAAACATCACCACCTGGACATGTGCTCTTGGAAAAGCAGATGAGAGCTGGGCTGCCCAAAGGGGCTTCGGTGACAGTCTCCGAGAAGCCACTAGTGAGCGAAGGTGGGAGAATTTCGTGATGACTCAATGAGCTGAGGCCTGTAAATAATTCAGCCCCTGTTTTATCCTTTTGGGGTTTTCTCAGCTTTTTGATTTCCTGTTTTCCAACCTTTTAAAATGTCTTGACACACACAGAAAATGATGGTGATGACAGTTTTGTATGATAGTATGTTGGTATAAATGCAGGGAATAGACCAGCCAGGGGCTCTCTAGCAGCTGCAGTCCCTACCTGGCCACAGGGAGCAATCCCCCTGACCCTTCAGTGCCCACTGTGGTGCACCATTTGCAAAGCTCCCATCAGCCAATGCTAGTTCTGAATTTCTGATGCCTAGGCAGCCAGCAGCATCTGAAAGAGCTTGCTAACTTTAGAACACATGCCTAAACCTTGGTCTGCTCTGTAAGATGGTGATTCAATAGTGTTGTGAAGTTTTAAAGCATATATAAAGCTCCCAACACATAGCCTTCTCTCAGTAAATGGCGGCTCATTAAGTACCACAGAGCCGAGGGAGGATAACGATGAAGATGAAGTGTTAGCACTCTGAATCTTCCCAGTACCCAGATAATGCTGTTATTCTTTTTATTCCCACTTTAAAGATAAGGAAGTTGAGGTGGAGATTAATTGCCCAATGTCTCACAACCAGGAAATAGTGGAGCCACCTTTAGAAACCAGTCCTGTCTGATAGAAAAGCTTTATTTTATGTATTTAATTTGTTTAATCACACTAAGGATCGAATGCTTCACGCTTCCTTTGTGTGTCCTTTCTGATTCGGGTAGATTTGAAGGAAGCTTGGTTCTAGATCAAAGTTTAAGCAGACAATTAAGCATTGGGGAAGCTCATAAATTCTGTGTAATAAGGAAAATAATATTTCACTTCAAGGGCAAAACATGGAGTAGAAAGAACAGCACATGTGTTGTCAGTTCTGCCACGGTACAGTCACATGTTTTCAATTTTTTGTCTTTATTGACAAGGACTTGTCAAAGTTCTTTGACAAATGTCCTGAGTTAAGGAAACAGCAGCTGCTCACCTGCAGTATTTCACAGCAAGGGATCATCCTGTTTTTGATGAGAGTTGTGGGAAGAGAGGAGACCGCAGCTGTCTCTGACATTAGGGCAGTGGTTCTCAACCTTCCTAATGCCGCGGTCCTTTAATATAGCTCCTGTGGGTTGCGACCCACAGGTTGAGAACCACGGCATTAGGGGAAGGTTGGAATTATAAATGCGGCTGAAACATTCAAGACAACGACCCAGGCTTGGAGAATCTGCCTCCCCCTCTTTTAGAAGGTATTTGTTACTAATTTTTTCTTCTTTGGCATCAGCTCCCTGACTTGTTTTAGGATAAGGGCACTGTTGTGTACCTTGTCAGAGGGTCTTTCAAGGGGTAGGTAAGTGACCTAGGACAGGTCATTTAGACTATTGGTCCCTATACCTTGAGTCTTGAGATGGAGCCGAGTGATGCAAGAAAAATAGTAGTGATGTGAACAACCAACCTCCATTAAGATAAACAATTGGGGCCAATGCATCCCCTACATTGGTCCCTCTTATGGGGCCTTGAGAGGCCCTGGATTCAGTCCAGGAGTGGTCCTTATTTAGCAAAAGTGTAGACATTCATTCTCAGACACACAGCCGTGCTGCGTTTTCCCTGTGAGTGAGGGAAAGTAACATAGCTAGTGCTCAGTCAGCAACCGAAGCCTTTTTGTAGCTAACCATGTGCTCATCCCGCTTTTTAATGCATATAAGGCACACTTGGGCCAAATGAGAACACATGTTACAAACACACAGAGCAGATAAACACAGACCTGCCCCGGCTGAGTCACTGTCTATTGGTGGAGGGCAATTTAAGATGATTTAAGGCTGAATGTGTTAGAGCCTAGGAGAGGAGTGATAAAGTGTCTTCTGAAGTTTAGAGGAAGGGGAGGGAAGGAAGAGGGGGGCCGGCATTGCCTCCTCTGCCCTGTTCCTGTTTTTCTGCCTAGGAGTTGGATACTTTGGGGTTCAGTGGAGGCCCATGGGCAGGGCCTGTCAGAGCCTGTGCGAGGCCTTAGGTTTAGGTGCTTTGGAAGGAGGAGGGGACAGACTGTAGTCTGGTG
This sequence comes from Arctocebus calabarensis, assembly GCA_963573935.1. Taxonomy (NCBI): domain Eukaryota; kingdom Metazoa; phylum Chordata; class Mammalia; order Primates; family Lorisidae; genus Arctocebus; species Arctocebus calabarensis. The sequence continues at coordinate 33,181 of CAUYON010048772.1, forward strand.
TGGAGTCCTGGGGGCAAGATTCTGCCTGCTTACCTAGAAGGCACCTGGTGCCTGACTCCTTCCAAGAGGGGCCACTGGGCTGAGCCCTGCAATCACTTTGGTAAACTCTGGTGTCATGAATACCCTTCATGCTCATCTTCCTATTTGGAATGAAGTGGTAAGTGCTTTCTAGAGCTCCCCTACCCCACCAAGGTGGGCTCCTCTCTGGTAGAAGGCATGATCTGAGTTTGTTAGCTTGGAATTGCATGGTTGTTTTCTTCATGGAGAGAAAAAGCAAAGGCCCTGGGCAAAGGTAAACATCTAAATAAAACAAATAAAGAAGTGGTCCCATTAATCAGAAGCAGAAGTCACGGAGTTGGTTTATTTAGAAGCCAGTTTTCTTCTGAGTCTGAATGCTCTCAGCCATCGATAGCCAATTGCATGTGCTGAAGGTGCACAATAAGATTGCCTCATCCCAGGTGATGTTCAAGGCTGGGATGGAGCGTGCAGGATGAATTTTCTCTGATGAAATGCTTTGCATAGAATGAAATCATAGCACACAATTATTGAAAAAGTCTATTGACAAATATTTTCTTGAGGCAATAGATACTTTGGCTAATCAGACAGTCAACTGCTTAGCAAGAAGACAGGATCATGGCCTCTAAAAGTCACCTGCAAGGATGGCTATGACACTCTTTGGGAGTATTTGAGTTTGTTGCCTTTGGTCTGTAACTTGATAAAATTCATGAAGTGGACAGTCTTTCTACACACATTTGCACATGGCTTGGGGTTTTTAAATATTGTGAAACAGAAGGAGAGAAAAAGAGGAGTTGCCTAGATGCCAGCCCTGATGTGCAACTTGATGTAAATTCTCTTTAATTCAGGCTGTTGGCCGAGATTTTGTACAATTGGTAAAAATCAAAGCCATTAGGGTGGCGCCTGTGGCTCAAAGGAGTAGGATGCTGGCCCCATATATTGGAGGTGGTGGGTTCAAACCCAGCCCCAGGCCAAAAACTGCAAAAAAGAAAAAAAAATCCATGCCATCATTTTTTGCTGAATTAACTACTGCTATGAGACTGATAGGAAACTCTTTTTTGTTGTTACTGATGGTAATTAATTTAAAACATCCTCAGTCTGTTAAAATGAAACGGATATGTTATACCATGGGACGTAATGTTCATATATTCTCTGTGAGACGTCACACAGAAATTTTATGTTTGCTATAGATCTCATAGGGCTGGCACCCCAAGTCACCCCTTTTCCACCTTGCCCCAGGCATGAGGAGCTCCTCCATGAAAAAACATAAAAGTGTTGAGGCCATAGGATTTTTCAATCTTTTTTCTTTGATACAGGGTCTTACTCTATCACTCAGGCTGGAGTGCAGTGGCATCACACAGCTCACTGCAACTTGAACTCTGGGCTCAAAGGGATCCTTTGCCTCAGTCTCCTAAGTAGCTGGAACTACAGGCATGCACCACTATGCCTGGTTCATTTTTCTATTATTATTATTACTATTATTATTATTATTTTTGTAGAGACAGGGTTTCACTTGTGCTCAGGCTGATTTGAACTTCTGGCCTTAGGTTATCCTCCTGCCTTAGTTTCCCAGGTGCTGAGATTACATGTATGAGGCACCGACCCTGGTCAAATTTTGTAATCTTAAGGGTTTTTTTTTGTTTTTTTGACCAACCAAGAATAGCTCTCCTTCTAAACTTTCAGACAGCTCAGTGTCTGTAAGATGTGAATTAATCTGCAATTAAAGTTTTTTATTTGCCCTCTTAGGTAGCAAAAAGACAATCTTAGGGCTGCAAAAGAGAATGTGGTGTAAGTAATCGCCACTCACCTTGTCTTCCAAAGAGGGCTTGTTCAACTAGTGGCTGGATTGAAATTCACAGGGCAGGACTTTGCAGTATCTGAACTGCACAGGCAAAGTCAATTTTGTGCATTTTTTATCATGGTTTGGATATAAAATGCAACCCAAATGAAGTGAACGTCTCTCTTGTGGATAATTGCTTCCAAAAGAATGAGTACCAAACAACCCCCTTGGTGCTTACATGGGAAAAAATAATAATAAAAAGGATTTAAAATTAAGGACAAAAAGAATAAAAGGGTAGATAAAATCTGAGATGCATCGGAGGGAAGATAAAGTGACTTTTTGGCAGCAACTTTAATAGAAGCTTTGCTTCAAAAGTCATCTAACTGTGGTGTTAATCTGTGCCTTCTTTACTAAACCTCATGAATGCACGCGTCTATGTTATTATCTCAGTTAAAAAGGATATATATCTGAAATCAGAATCGGCTGAAACTAGTTATTGCACATTATTCTGAATTTCCCATTTCCGTCAATGGGTAATGAGAGATCATACTGTTTAACCCATTTTGGAAAAGATTATGAAATGGCCTTTTATTTCCCAAATCCAGCTCCAGGCCACTCCTGTGCAGAGGGGCTGCTTGGCACTAGCTAGGGTGAGCAGGGATAGGCTAGATGTTCAGGGCAAGGAGCGGACTCTGATGAACAACAGCAAAAGAAGCAGTGGCCACTGTTGTGCCATGTCTCCAGGGAGGCTGTTTACTTGGTCCTTCCTGGAGTCCAGGAGCCTATGGATTATAATGATTTGCAAGGAAATAAATGGGAGCTGGCAGCTTGGGGAGGTGTTCTGGTCTGTCTGGGGTCACCAGCGACCATGAATGAGTTGGAATTCTCATGTAGTTGTGCCTAATATGCACCTGGTACCAGGAAAGTGGTACGGTGAGCAGCCAGGAGCTATCTTGCTGCTTCTCCAGCCTGCCTCCTTCCTACCTGGATGAAACTCAAATTGCAGCAGGGAGTGGCCACAGAGGAACCTAAGGAGACTATTTGATATCTAGGTGTGGTGCAAGAATTGCACTTGTTGAGAGTCACTGCTGGCTTATGGGAGCTTTGTTTGCCTCATCTGCAAAATGGGAACAATGATATCTGCCTTCTAGACTTTGGAGACAAAATGAGAAAGTTTATCAGTACATTTTGTTGTTTTGTTTTTGAGAGAGAGTTACTCTGTTGCCTTAGGCTGAGTGCCATGGTATTATCACAGCTCACAGCAACCTCAAACTCTAGGGCTCAAGCCATCCTCCTGCCTCAATCTCTTGAGTAGCAGGGGGTATAGGCACTCACCAGGATGCCTGGCTAGTTTTTCTATTTTTAGTAGAGACAGGATCTTGCTCTTGCTCAGGCTGGTCTCAAATTCCTGAGCTTGGGCAATCCACCTGCCTTGACCTCCCAGAATGCTGGGATTACAGGCATGAGCCACCATGCCCCACTAGTTTATTGGAACATTGTTTGTGACACAGGTTAGGACCTATTATCAGTTTTTTTTTTGACAGAGTTTCACTGTGTCGCCCTTGGTAGAGTGTCGTGGCTTCATGGCTCACAGCAACCTTAAACTCTTGGGTTTAAGTGATTCCTTTACCTCAGCCTCCCAAGTACCTGGGACTACAGACACACACCAGAATGCCCAGCTATTTTTTTGGTTGCAATTGTCGTTGTTTGGCAGGCCTGGGCTGGGTTCGACTCTGCCAGCTCTGGTGTATGTGGCTGGCACCCTAGCTGCTGAGCTATAGGGGCCAACCCCTTTAATCCATTTTTTAATTCTTCATTTCTGTGAGTGCAGCAGCCCATATCACAATAGATGCTATTATCTCTTTGTAAAAGCAGCATAAGCAAATGAGTAATTCCCCAGAATAAGGGACATTATCTAGAGTTTGCTACCAGAAGATGCAACAAGGGAAAACAATGGTTCTGTGGCTAAGTTATTTTGGTAGGGCCGCCATAACCAAATACCACAAAAGTATGAATGGAGTGGCTTCAACAGTAGAAGTATATTGCTTCACAGTCCTGGAGGCGAGAAGCCCAAGATCAAGGTGTCAGCAGGGTCATGCTCCTTCTGGAGGTGGCGGGGAAGGTCTGCTCCAGGCCTCTGTCTGGGATTCAGTTCCTTGGCTTGTGACAACGTAACTGCAGTCTTCACGCAGTGTTCTCCTTGTATGTGGCTAGGATCAATTTTACCCTTTTTATAAGGATACCAGTCACGTTGGATTAGGGGCTCAGTGTGACATTTCAACAAATTATACCTGCAACGACTCTATTTCCAAATAAGGTCCCATTTGAGGTGCTTGGTGGTTACAACTTCAACATAGGAACCTCTGAGGGAGGTTTAATTTAATTTAACACAATGAGGCCAGGATGAAACTTTTAAAAGCCTTGTCAAATTTAGCCTTCTCCTAGACTTGTACAGTATATCTAAACTTATCTAAATGCTATTATCAGAGCGGTGCCTGTGGCTCAAAGGGGTAGGATGCTGGCCCCATATACCAGAGGTGGTGGGTTCAAACCCAGCCCTGGCCAAAAAAAAAAAAAACCTGTAAATGCTGTTATCAATAGCATGTAAGAAGAAAGAAACTTACTTTTCATTTTTTTTTTTACAGTTTAAATATCTTTAACTTTCATTTTGTTTTAATGTTTTTATTGAAGTAAAATATAGTTTGAAAATGTTTTCCTAGGCACACACACCTGTATAACTCATAGCTCATCAGAGTAGAGAGATTTCTATCATCTCAGAGAATTCTTCATGTGTTCTCCCAGGCGTCCCTTCCAAGAAATGGTGAGGGTTAATAAAATTCCTTTGATTGTGGATTCACTTTGCCCTGTCTAGACCTTCTTATAAATTGAATTATATAATAGACCCAACTCATGTTGTTATAGTTATCCATTATTTGTTCCTGTTTCATCTTGGAAGGAATTCTATAATACGGATTTACTGCACTTTTTTATTCATTCACCTGTTGAGGGCTGTTTGGGCTGTTTCCAGATTTGACTATTACAAGCAAATCAGCTATTCACATGCAAGTGTTTATATGTGAACATATGTTTTCATTTCTACATGTAGGAGTAGAATTGTTGGGTCATGAGGTGGGTGTAACTTTAATTTTATATGAAATTGTCAAACTGTTTTTCAGTGGTTGTGCCATTTGTTTATATTGCCACTGGCAATAAATATGGGTTCTGCTCACATTTGGTGGTGTCAGTCTTTTCAATTTTAGCCATTCTGAGGGGTGTGTGGTTGTATACCATTATGGTTTTAATTTTCCTTTTTTTTTTGATAAATAATAAAAGCTACCAAAATCAAAACAGTATGATATTGGCAGAAAGATATATATTATCTTAATATATTAAGACACATATATTAAAGAAGTAGAATAGAAAAAGCAGAAATAGATGCACACTTACGTGGCCAGTTGATTTTCAATGGAGGCATCAAAGCAGTTAAATAGAGAAAATTCTTTTCAAAGCATGGTGCTGGAGCAACTGAATATCCATATGGAAAATAGTATCTCTTGATCCTCTCCTTACACCATATTTGAAAGCTATTTGAAGTGGATTGATCATAGCTCTAAATGTAAAAGGTAGAACTAAAAATTAGAATATTTTTGACCTTGGGACAGGAAAATATATATATATGTTTATTTAACGAGACTCAGCCAATGCTAAATATAACAGAAAACATTGATAACTTATGTTTTATTACAAGGAACTACTTCAGCTCAGTCCGAAAATGAAAAGGCAAGAAACTGTTTTCAGTACATATGATACCTGCAAAGGACTGATTACCAGGATGTATAAAAATGTCCTACAAATCAGTAGTTAAGAGATAACTCAATAAAAAATATTTGAAGAGATAGTTCCCAAAAGAATATGACTGAATGGCCAATAAGCACATGAAAATGTGCCTAATGGGAACATGCAAATCCCCTTCTCCCTTTTTGAAATTTTGGATTAATAGGAGGGTTCAGATGATTAGGTCACAATGGGCTTGTAAGGTAAAGTCCGAGTTGACCCTGAGTCCTTCAGCCAGGAGGTGTGCCATAAACCTATCTGTACATTGTACCCTCGAGGGGAACCTACCGTACCCCCTCTTCCCCTCCTCTCTTCTTGAACTTAATTGTGTTTTTCTGTCATGTAGGCCTGTCATTCTCCTAAGTAAAGTATCTCGAGGATGGAAAAGCAAGCCTCCCATGTACTTGATACTAAGGTAAAATTCCTTTTTTTTAAAAATTTAGAATTGTCCTGGCTCATTTGTCCATTGTAGAACTGGGGCTATGTAGTGGTGAAGGGTCACCCTCTGGATCCTGAATGCCTGGGTATGAATATGGGCCTTGTCACTGATTAAATCTATGAGTTTTGGCAGCAGCTTAATCCCTCATGTCTTGGCCTTCCTCTGTGTAAAGTAGGGATCATGTTAGCTGAGGAGATCTCAAGAACCAATATAATTCATGCTTAGAACAGTGCCTGGCCTGCGGTGAGTGCTACATACAGCGTGTCTGCTATGACTGGACCTCCACTGTGCAGACTTGACCTTTATTTATACCCCAGAGAAATAGGATCCACAGAACCAACGTGGGAAAACACTGCCTAGCAGGAAAGGATCTGAGACTGTGTGTGAGCCAGGGAGTCAACAGCTCCAGCTCATCCATCATCTCCTGCCCTCTAAGACTCCTGCCCCCCAAGAGAAAAGGAGCAATTGCCAGCAAATGATGCCTCTGTCTAATTTGGTGAGGGCAGCAGTCTCAGAACCTAGGCGTTCACTGTACACTCAGCAAAAGCTGGCTGCATGAACTCCCAAGCTCCCAGCCTTGCAGGGACAGGAAAATATATATATATGTTTATATATATATTTGTTCAGAGGCAGGGGCTGGAGGTCAGCCTTTGGAACAAGGGCTCGTGAGAGGAGCGCCACCCCAGCCTTGAAACTGTCTGGACTCCACTGTCTCTGGAGTTAAAAACAGTGGCATTAGAGGGGCTGAGATTAGAGGGGCTTAGCAGTGTTCTCTGTAAAGTTCTTCATGTGGACCAGATCACATGTTACAGAAATTTGGGTTCTGAACACTTGGCCCGACCAGTGCAGAGAAAGCCAAAGTCAACGTGCAAAGATCCAGAGGCCCAGTTAGCGGGACTGAGGTTAACAAAGACTGAGCTTGAAAACTCAGCCTTCACAATACAGCACCTTATCATGCCTCCAAATCTGCAGCCTCTCTTCTTCCTTCCTCCCTTCCTTTTTCCCTTTCTTTTCTTCCCCACATCTTTCTTTCCTTGACTGCCTACAGCTGAGTCATCACCGGATCCTGCCAAGGGCCAGGCCCCCTTACTTCAGACTGACATCCTTGCGGTTATCTCCTAGGCAAACTCTGGACCCCTGTCTCCAGTTCCTCTTGTCTCTAAAATGCTTCTGGGTTAAGCATGCAGAAAATACCTCTTATGGAGTGCTGTTTGGTGACGATGTCCCCAAGGCCTGGTCTGTGGACTGCTTGCACCAGAATACCCAGGGCGTTTGTTAGAACCACTGACATCCCTGCCACATTTCTGCCTCCTTGAAGGAGAATTGCCGTGGGTGACACCAGAGATTCTGACTGACACGAGGTTTCCCAGGTGGATTAGATGTAGGGTCAAGTTAATGAAAGGCAGGCTTTGAAGTTAACATCTTCTAACTCTTTGAGTCCCTCTCTTATCTTCCACTTGCTACCCACCTTCTTGCTCTAGGGATGCTTGAATTCACACCATTCCTTGAACTATATATATATTCTTGTTATTCTTGTCTGAAATTTTCTCTACTTTTTTAATTTGCAAATTCTTACTCTTTCACCAACATCGTTGTATTAGTTTTCTGTCATGCCATAAAAATAAACTACAAGCGTAGTGGCTTAAAACAACACACAATCTATTGATTATTTCACAGTTTTTGTGAGTTGGAAGACCAGGCAAAGCTTTGCTGGATCCTTTGCTTAAGGTCTCAAGAGGTTGCAGTTACAGAGCCTGTCATGCCTGGCTTCTCATCTGGAGGTTCATCAGGGGAAGGATCTGTTTCTCCACGCACGTGACTGGTGGCAACATTTAGTTCCTTGTGATTGAAGAACTCAGAGTTAGTGTTTTACTATCATCTGGAGGCTGTTTCCAGAAGCTTCCCCTGGTTCTTTGTAACTGGGCTTCCCCAATACATCTGTCTGTCTTCTCACAGGCAGGGAGAGAGCCCCCAGCAAGATGGATGCTATCGTCATATGTAACATGCTCATGTGTACATAGCCACATACACCTGGTCAGCTTTGCTGCATTCTGTTGGTTATGGAAAGTCATAGGTCCTGGCGATGCTCCAGGGGAGGGGATATTAATCGGCTATTACTAACAGACAGTGGGACCATAATGGCTATGTTAAGGGTCTATTACTATCTTTCTAGACCTCCTCTCTGAAATTTTCAAAGTCGACCCCAAGGAGATTTAATTCCCCATCCTTCAGGGCTTCTGCAGTAACACGTTGTTCATCAGCGTGAACTGGCTGCTCTCAGTTCGCATCTGGAAAAGAGAACAGAAAAAGTTCATGGAGTTTTTAAACCTTTAGATGGTCGCCTCACTCCGCCCTGCCCTACGCCGCCCCCTCCACCCCACCCCTGCTCACCTCGCCTTCCTCCTCCTCCTTTTTCTTCTTTCAACTCTCCCATCTCACATTCGGCTGCTTTATTTTAAAGTAAGGTCTCACATGAGGCCAAGAGTTGAGACCAGCCTGGGCAATATAGTGAGACCCTATTTCTATGAAAATATTTTAGAAAATTAGCCAAATGTAGTGCTATCCACCGGTGGTCCCAGCTATTAAGGAGTCTGAGGCAGAAGAATCACTCGAGCCTAGGAATTTGAGGTTACGGTGTACTATGAGCAGGCCACTGTGCTCTAGGCTGGGTGACAGAGTGAGACCCTGTCTCAAAAAATAAATAAATAAATGAGGTCCTCTGCCAGTGATTGTCCACAGCTATGTTTTGCTATAAATAATGTATCACAGAAGAGAAATATTTGTAAGCAAGAGCTTTTTTTCCCGTTGCACTTCTCTCAATGTGGTTTTTTCCCCCAGGCTTTGCGTCCCTGGTGAGTCTTAAAGCACAAGTCGTCTTTGAGCTGGGCTCTGCTGAAGGTAGGGCAACTTGGACAATGGAAAAGTGATGAAACTACAAACGGCGTTGCTGCTGAGCATGAAAGATGAGGTGAAGGTCAAAGACCCCTACCTTCTCTACCCCCTTTGTCTCGCTCTGCCTCTTTTACACTCCCCTGAAGCCTGTCTCCTTCTCTTCAAACATTTCTTAATAATCTATAATTTCGTGGAAGGGATAAAGGATAAGAAGAGCCTGGAAGGTAACTGGATTTACATATGAATGTTGGGTTTTCATTTTAATTTTGACAAAGTGTAAAGGTTGCTAATAAAAGCATCATTACTGCCTCACCATTTCTTTGATGGACTACAGAACAGATTGCTAAGATATGGAGACAAATCCAGAGGTCACCAGTTTTACCAGGAGCTATCGTTCATCCTTTAACAAAAAACAAAACACCACGATGATTTTTTTATTTTTTTAAGGATGAAAAAGAAATGGTATTCTTTCCAAGGCAGTTACGGCCATCGTGAGCATTTCACAGAGAGACTGAACCCTCTGCAGGTTTTAGGACAGGTGCTGAGTTTACTGCGAGTCAGGGGCGGAGTGTGGCTGCTGGAGACCACGGAGTGTCTGTGGCTCCTTCAAATCAAAGGTTTTGGGTCAGCCCTGGAGGTAGGAACAGGCCTAAATCTTGGTTTCACCCCAGAGCTAATACTGATTCAGGAAGTAGAATCAAAATGACAAGGTGACCATTGGGTGGACAAATGTGGAAGAGATGCAGCAGGGTTGGGGTGTCCCTGATCCGGAGCTACCTGGCAGGAGAGGTGAGTGGGACTGCCTGGAGTGTTTATCCGCCCTTGGGTTCAGAGGTAGCCTGATGCTGCAAGAGGAGCTGGGCCAGTCCTCTGTCTGTACCAACTTGCTGTGTGACCTAAGGCAAGTCACCTTTCCTCTCTGGGCTCCAGTGTCTAAACCAGATTAGACTAGTGGCTTTTGCATATACTCTGTGGGTCCACAGAGATGTGGAGAGCTCCAGTGACACTGCCAGTGGGTAACACGCAGCAGCAATCTGTCTCTCTGTGTAGCACTGTTCCATCAGAGCAGCTCTGCTTCCCACTGTTCTGCGTAAGATTTCATTTGGATGGAAAGAAATATTCAAAAGCAGTGGTTGGATAATCTCTGAAGACCCTTCTAGTGCTTTGATTTTCTACTGGTATTTAATAAGTCTATGCTTCGCATCAACAGATGAAACTTCCTATGCGATCTCTGAGTGGAGTGTGGGGTGCATGTGTGTCATTTTTATAAGTGGAAGTATATTTTCTGCAAGCTCTTATTAGTATTTCAGAGCTATTTGCCTCTGTTCTTATCTGATCCTCTAGGGGCAATGGCTCTCAATTTTTGGAACTATGATTACGAGTTTCAATGTTTGTGTATATCAGTACACTTTTGTTTTTTCAGTTCTTAGGTATTTTAAGTCTCTATAGATGGAGAGTCTTAGAGTTGGAATGTCCAGTCATCAGTAGCTCTCACTCTTTCAATCTTTGGATAAAAGAAATTTTAAGTTTCTTTCCTTCTATTATCCCCAAAGAACTAAGAAGTCCTTTAGGAATCATCTAGTCTAAATTATTCTCTTTAAAGATAGGGAAACTTGGGCAGCGCCTATGGCTCAAAGGAGTAGGATGCCAGCCCCATATACCAGAGGTGGTGGGTTCAAGCCCCGCCACGGCCAAAAAGAAAAATAGGGAAACTGAGGCACTGCTAAAGGAACCAGCTGCAAACCCCCAAATGGTAACACCTCTCTAGTGCAATGGAGTCTGTGACTCAATACATATGTGCCAGGTTGAGGCACCTCTGACAATCCTTACATAAAGTACAGAGTTTCCTTACATTGTGAAGGATCACCCCTTAATTATACATGTTGGGGTTTCACATGCCATTATCATGGGAGTCACCCAGGTGCTAAAACACAGGTAGCTCACAGTTGTTCCCATGCACATCATAGCTTTTGTTGATAAGTGTATGGGGCCAGTAATCAAGTCACTTGGATTTTAAAAAGCTGTTTATCTGCTTGGTGCAAGGAATGACTTCTTTTGATTAATGCTTACTTTTTCCCTGATTATAAAAGAAAACAGATATTCGTGATGGAAATTTTGGAAATAGGGACCAGATTAAGAAGCTTGCAATCACACCTCCTCCTGCCATTCATTGATTAAAAACTTACCATTTCTGTATGTGATCGTAGTCCTCTTGCTGCGTATGTATGCAATACTTAGTGATATGTGAATGCCTGTCAACTTTAGTGTGCCGGTTTTATTTCTTATCATTCTGTCCCAAGCATTTACTCTCATCTTTCCCACCACATTCTGGCTTTCTCATGGCCACCTGCTAAAGTGTGGTGCGGATTCACTGAGAGAGTTGTAAACTCCTTGTGCAAGCAGAGGCCACGTTATTCCTGGCCAGCCTGCCAGGAGGATTGGCACAGCAGGAGGAGGGCAACGAAGGTCTCAGGCTGTGCCTTGCTGGCTATGGCCTTTCCCAGGGCCATCACACAATCTTTGCCACCATCTCCTCCTCAAGAAATTCATGCCAAGTCCCCCTGTCTCCCTGAGGTCTCACTCATCCAGCTCAGGAAAGAATGCCCGACCTTCCATTTCCCAAGGGCAAGGGAGAATCCAATGAGATCCTATCAAGAGTCTCCAAAAATAACTATAGTCATCCAGCCTTCTCAGAATGGGGCATGTTGAACCCAGTCCTCCAGAGCTTAAGACATTTATGTCCTGTCATTTTCATTCCCACTGGGTGAGACACCTGCCTGGGATGACTCTGAGACTGGGCACCCAATCTCCCAAAAGAAGTGTGTGTGCAGTGTGCCAAGCTTTCCATACAGGATCTCATCCTCAGGTGCCTTTGAAGGTGAATTGCTGCCTTGTGACAGATGAGGTGGCTGAAGCTGAAAGGTTAGGGAATGGACCCAGGGTCACCGAGCTGGATCCTGGTGGAGCTGAGATTCGAGCCTGTGTGTTTTACAGCTCTATCACATGGTCTCTGAGCTAGCAGGACGTGAGAAGGGGTGAAGCTGCAGCTACAGTCTCCTTGAATGTGCTCCCAAGGGTTCACCCTGAGGTGACAGGCCACAACCTTCCTTCAACTGGGTCACAGGTTACTGCTCAGATCAGTAACCTCCAGGGACTGAGTTGGTGGGGGTAGGGGCAGGCAGGAGATGAAACTTTGTGCCTGTATTGTCTTTCCTGGGTTGGAGGGAGGGGACAGTTGTGATATCTTTAGTCTGAACTTGAATCCATAGCTCTAATGCTACTGGATTAATGTAGCTTGGCTGTTTGGTGTGATAACTTTGGGGCACCAATGACTCAGGTTTGGGGGTGTGGCATGGTCACTTTGAGGCTTCGATAATTAACATGCTGTTATAATGTAAGACCCTGGTTGTGGCTGCCAGCTTCTTCCCCTGGCTGTAGGGCTGTGCAGGTCCTAGCAGCTGAGGTCTGATCTCGTGGGCATCACTGAGCTCCTGATGCTGCTTGCTGACGCTGCGGAGATAGCCAGCCTTGGCCACTCACTTCTTGGGCAGCTGTTGGAAACACCTCCCTGCCCTCTGTGGCTCCAGGAGATGTGGAGCACTTAGTGACTCCCTATCTCTGGGGCTCTGAGCAATTCATTTTACTTCCCTGCATGACAGATTCCTTGATCTACATTGGGGCAAATACCCACCACACAGAACTGCTGGGAGATTCCCCATGATAATAGTATGAAGTGCCTTGTAAATCCCAGACCTTACCACACAAATGTGGTTAATATTATCCCTCCCAATCCTTTCTGCTCCTGCCAGAGGAAAAACACATACACACACACACACACACACATATATACACATGCGTACATATACACACATGCATGTATACACATATGTTCACACATACATACACATGCGTACATATACACACATTCATGTATACACATATGTTCACACATACATACACATGCGTACATATACACACATTCATGTATACACATGTTCACACATACATGCACATGCGTACATATACACACATGCATGTATACACATATGTTCACACATTCACACACACATGCACACACTTTTCACTCTTCATGCCTCAACTTTCCTCCTTTCAGATTTCAGCTTCTATTGACTCTTCTTTTGGAACACTGCCTAGTTTTCAGTGCTGCTTCCTCCATGAAGCCTGTCTGGGTTGCTATCCCCACATGGAAGGTGCTGTAAAGATGTGAATTTGGATTGGGCCTGCAATCCTGCTTCTGCTTGCTCTGCGGTCCTGGGTGAGTTGCACAAGTAGCTACTGCTTCATTCACACTCTGCAGGGGAGCTCACTCACCATTCATTCTTCCACTGGCCCAGGCATTAAGTCCCCTGTGATCTGAGCAAGACGTCTGTGACCAGAACCTTTTACAGACCTGTTGAGCACACAGAGAAAGGGACTCTAACACCCACTGTCATTTGTGGGGGACTGAACACCCTTCTGTGGAAATGTGGAGCCCACCCAGTTACCCTGAGACTCCTGTCTCCTTTGTGGTGTGTCTCTACCCCTGGGGTCAGCCTTGAACATACTCCAATTCCTGGATTTGATCATAACAGCGTGGAAACATTTGGCCACCAGGGCTGCTTGGTGTGTTGGGTCTGAGGCAGTTGAAGGATTAGATCTGCACGTTCACTAGGAGGGGTGTGTGCCTGTGTGTGTTTACTCTTCTCACTGCAAGTAACAAGTTCAATATTAATCTTCATTTCCTGGGAAATAATTAGTGTTAAGTGAACTGTGATTTCTATCTCTGGTTATTTCTCATGTGCTAATTTAAGCAGCAAGGAAAGAGTTCCGTGTTGGCTGGATCCAGGGCTGCAGAGACATAGTCCAACATAGGCAGGAAGGCGGGGCTGTGGGGGGGGCAGACCACCCATTCAACAGGGGATTGAATTCCAGCACTCCCAGAGTCTCCAGCTGTGGGGAAAATTGTCCTTCCTGTCACAGGCCCCTCTAAGTGGGACCAGCCCACCCATGCACTAGTGTGCTAGAGCTCAGAAAACAAAAAGAAAAAGAAATTAGAAAAAAAGCCCAGCCTTGGGCATGACCTCTTGTCTCTGGAATCTGCAGAGTTCTCTCTGCTCATGTTTTCCAGCTCGAACTTTCTCTCCTGGCTCCCAAGTCCTATTTGACGTTAAACTTTGGAATTAGATTCCTGCTTCCTCCATCCCAAGCTGGAAACTGGCTTGACAGCCCCTCTCCTGCCTCATTCCTCTCTCCTCTCCAACAAACATCTTCATCATCCCTTTGTGATTAGTCTCATGGGAAGGCTGGCCAGCCTAGTCTGCTGCAGGCCCCCCCACTAATGGAAAGCTTGGTTATTTGTGGCTAATTTTCCATATGTCAAGGGCTTCATGTAAATGGTGTCCTTTCTCATTATCTCTATTACACAAGATGGGGCAACTGACTCTCTGAGAGGTTGACTCGCACAGGTGAGTTAGAAAACCAGGTTGTAATTTAGATGTGTGTGAGTCTAGGTCTCATGTTCTCAACCACTGTTACGAGTTGGATAAAAGCAAAGGCAATTTCGGGTGGGAGCCCAACATAGGCACTGAGGAACCTGGGGAGGGGTGATGTGGTGATGTCTCTGAGCCTGGACATTCAAGCTGGACAGTAAAGCAGACCCAAGCGTAGGTGGTTATGCATGTATGCTTTGATCCATTCAAAATGGGCCCCCAGCTCTACCTGGGTGACTTTGAATAGTTTTTTTTTTAACTTTTCTAAATTGCCCCTTTCTTGCCTGTAAATTGGCAATAATGCAGGGTTCTGTTCACTGAGTTGCTGTGGGGGTGAAGTGACCAGATGCACGTGAAGCCCAGAACACCTGTCCTGCCCAGAGGAAGCAGCCTGCCAATCATCGCCATAGTTACTGCAGTGCATTTGCTCACTGGCTCTCATTCATTCACTGAGAAACTCTTAGCACACACCTACCACATGCCAAGAAATGTGCAGGTGCTGATTTCAGTACAGAAACACCCAGGGGTCCCCAACTTCAGGAAACTGTGGCTTTAGTGGGAGGTCCTGATGAGAAATGGTGACAGATTACTGGCGAGTGAAATGATGGAGGTAAGGACAGAGTGTGATAGGAGCAAGAGATGGTCCCAGCTATTGTGGAAAGTCATCCCAGGAAGCCCTCCTGGAGGAGGTGACATTTAGGCAGTGTCTAGAAGAAACTAACCTGGGGAAGAAAAGAATGGATGGTATTCCTGAAAAAAGAAAGAAATTTCCCAGTGAGTGTGTGAAGGAGGGAGAAAACGAAGCCTCTTTGAGTTATGCGCCAAGTGATGTGAGAAGGAAGGAAGGCTGGTGTAAGAGGGTAGCAGGGATGAAGTTCTGAGTCCTTTGCTCAGCTCCTGAGTAGAGACCAATGGGTGATGTTGGTGAAGGGTGGCGGCTGGGGGACCGCCCTCCTGCCCCTCCTCTCTTGTCTTCTCATTTCTCAAGCACTCCCATGGCCATGGTCATTCCTCTCTGGCACCCCTCATTCCCTCCTCCACCTCGTGGAGGGAATGTCTCCATTCCGACTCAGCCTTGCTTTCCTGGTTGGGAGGGCCATGCTATGTTATTGGTCATTGCCTTTTTTTTTTTATAAAAGATATTATTCTGGTAAAACATACAAACTGTAAAATTTACCACTGTAACCACGTTTAGGCGTGCACGGCAGCAGAGTGGCATGAAGTACATTCACGATGTGCAATCACCACCATCGTTCATCTCCAGGACGATTTCATTATCCCAAACAGAAGAAGCGTGCTAGAAACTACAGCTCTGCCACCCATACCAGCCTGGCCTTCTGCCTCTGCGAATGTGCCTCTTCCAAACTCTTGTAAGTGGGATCATACACTACCTGTCCTTTTGCACCTGCCTTATTTCACTTAATGGTTTCAAGTTTCATCCATAGCATGGCATGTGTCAGAATTTTCTCCTTTTTAAATGTTGGATACAATTACGTTGTAGAGATAGGTCACTTTTTTTTTTATCTGCTCCCCTTTCTGTGGACACTTGGCTTATTTCTGCCTTTAGCAACTATGAATAGTGCTTCCGTGAACATGGATGTGCACATACCTGTTCTGGGCCCTGCTTTCAAATCTTTTGGGTATATACCCAGAGCAGTATTGCTGGGTCATATGGTAATTCCCTATTTAACTCTTAGACAGCTGGGAGAGGCAGAGTCCTCAAGAGCGTGCTTACCGCCCCGGGATAGCAGGAAATGGTCCATGGACACTCTCCATGACCTCTATCTGGCTTCTTAGCAACTGCCAAGGGTGACCAGTCAGCCACACTCAAATATGTGGGAGAGTCAGGGGTGCCTTGACTTGTTAAAGTTCATTACATTCATGGCAATCACGTGAATCAGGGGGCACTATGAGAAAACTGGTGCTCAGAGAGGTTGCCCAATATCACACAACAGGCAGGTGACAGGGCTGAGAATCAGTCCAGGCTTGCCGAGTTCCTTAGCTCTCTGGCTCTTTAGCTCTGCCCCACCCCCATTGCCACTCTTTATTCCACTGCCTGGACTATAGTCTTGGAAGTAGGTGCCACCTCTGTCCCAGATCTTGCCCCTTGGTCCTTTCTGTTTCACAAGGGGACTCTGAGGCTGCAGGCTGGAGTATCACTGTCATGCCTCATGTGTCTCTGAGGCCTCATTGCCTAGCCTGAGGCCCACAGCAGGGTAGGTCCACAGGACACGTGCTCTGGGTGTGTGCGTGCAGGGACAGGTCCATGGAGGCACAAATATTATCACCAGCCAAGAGCAGGAAGTTGCAGCAATACCAGGTTCTGGAAACCTGTGTGAGGCTGGATGGACAGAGAGACCAGTCTAGGTGCTGGGTGGGAATGGTGCCTTCTAGCTTGTCCCCAGCTATGTTGACCCTAGCCAGTTTTTTCTCTGCATGCCTCAATTTTTTATTACAAAATGAGGTAAGCTTTGACAACCTGATTGCTTAGAGCCCTTTGGTCCTAATAAGCTGTGTCACATGCACAGCACCCTGCTGCTACCCACCTCTGCCACATCCAGAAGAGTCAACGGGCCTGGAAATCTGGGCACCTGGAGACTGCAAGGCGGGGCTGAATGTGGCACCAGGGTCCTCAGACACTGGGAGTCTATCCTTTTCCTAACTGGGTCTTATTTGCTGCTCCTGATTTCCTTGGCTCCTGGATCCCCTAAGCAGCAAGTGTATCTCCTTGTTGTGCCAGAGTTTGGCTTCTGGACCTCTCTAGAGAGAGCTGGGCTCTTCCAGACTCCTTTCCTGTCTGGCTCAGATGCACCTGATGGAGACCTCTGACCTGTCCTGGCTCAGCCTCCCAGAGCCAGACCTGAAGGACTAGTCAGACAGTGTAGGTGAGAAGGACATGGCTTTCTCATTGTGGTTGTTTGTTTCCCTGTAAAGAAAAAGAAGGGATGGAGGATGGAAGCTGTGGAGGTGTTGGGTAGGTCAGAAATCACCATTGTCAAATGCTTTGGGTTTATAAAACCCAAAGTAGACTCATCCACGCTTTTTGCTTTTAATTTTTCAAAAGAGTGTGTGTGAGTATGAGAGAGAGAGAGAGAGAGAGAGAGAGAGAGAGAGAGAATGAGAATGAGAATGTTATGTTGTCTGGAGAATAATGGCCTTTCTAAGATCGAGTCCTAATTCCCAGAATTCATGATAATATTACACGTTACGTGGCAAAGGGGAATTGAAGTAGCAGGTGACTTAGGTTTCTAATCAGCTGGCCTTAAAGTAAGGAGGCTATCCAGTGCTATCCTCTTGGTCCAGTGCCATTACAAGAGTGGAAGGGGAAAGAAAATCCCAGTGCTGTGGCATGAAATAGACTCATCCTGCCCCTGGTGGCTTTGAAGTTGGAGGAAGGGGCTGTGAGCCAAGGAGTGTAGGCAGCCTCCAGAAGAAAGGAAAGGATTTTCCCTGGATTCTTCAGGGAATCCAGCCCTGCTCACACCCTGATTTTAGTCCATCTAGACATACATCAGACTCCTGACCTCCAGAGCTGCAAAGTAATGAATGTGCTGTGTGAATCTATGAAGTCTGTGGTGGTTTGTCTTAGCAGCAAGAGGGATCTGATACTATGTGTATGTGTGTCTGTGCACATGTGCATGTGAGCAGGTGTGGGTATGTGTACATGATTCTTCCAGGGGATTTGTCACGGGCATGTGTCTAATTCATTTATCTTCCAAGCATCACAATGCTGCCTGCTAAGAAGTCTTCTGAGGGTGGTGCTGGCTTACAGGTGGTCTGACCCCTCCTGACATGGCCCTGCTGTCACATAGTCACTTGCCCTGATAGAACCTGGGCCCCAGGAATAAGTAACAGCTGCGTTTTTATCTCAGAGCCTTTGAGGCTCCCCTGGCTTGAAGCAGCACCCACTTGCTTTAGGACATTCCAGAGGCTCAGCCCAGGACTTTCTTAGGCTTGTAGGTTGGTCCTCATCCCAGAGGGCTGGCCTGGGTAGGAGAGCAGCTGAAGCCTTGGCCTTGGTGTCCTTGGTGCACTACTGACCTAGAACACAGGGGGTGCCCATAGTTCCCCAGTCGGTGTTACTCCTAGGGATGGAGGAATCTTCCAGAGTATAAGACTTCAAGATTTCACTCTTTTACATCATTAGCTGGGCCTAAGTCTCAGTGGACACTCAAGGGTGCACACAATACATGTCCCATATGTACTCACAGGGGCCTCTCTATTGGCTGCTAAAATAGCAAAATACCTCTCGACAAAATGTGTCAGTAAATAACTACTCTCTGAGGTCACTGGGTGCTTCCTTTCTACCTTAGCTCTTCCCTGGGATCCACCATCCAGCAACTAAAGGGTTAATATCCAGCCCCTCTAGGATTCTGCTTCCGCCCTTGGCCTCAGTGTGCTTTGACCTGCTGGGTGTCTGCTTCTCCTGTGTTAAGTGTTTGGACCATTACCCCTGACTGTGGTAACGTTCTTACTGAGTAAAAAATACTGCATGTTAGATAGCAGGCAGGTGTGGGTAGAGGGAGAGAACACAAGTTCTTTTATTCTAGAAAACTTTCTTTGGGCAAATCAGCCTTCCTGAGACTCAGTTTACATGTCTGCAAAATGTGTGCACTAATAATCAGATTACCAACCCAGCCCACCCTGTAGAGATTTCTAGCCAGCAATTTCTGGTTCACTGAATAGGCCTGTAAGTCTGGTCTCTAAGCAGAACTTAGGGACAGACCAGGTCCTTTCCAGAGGTCCTGTTCTTTAACCTGCTTATATTGGCTTACCTTGAGCTGGTCTCTGGTGAGACATGAATTTTTTCTACGGACACCAGATGGTGGTTCTCTTGTCACTCCCCTAGCTCCCGCTGGCCTCTCACTATGCTTATGCTCAGGCTGATGGACTCTCCCCCCGTGGTAATTGGCATTTTTTGGTTCCCAGTATGTGATGGTTAGAATGTTCCAGGCTCAAGTTATCAGCTCTGCCCATCCTGGGCTCTTGAAGACCACTCATTCCAGTCCCTTACCGGACAATGTGGGAGGGTGACTCTTTTGCACCCTCGAAAGTAACCTCCCAGGTTTCTGTTTCCAGCCAATTTCCTTCCTTTAGTCCTGTTCCTCCAACTCACAGGGTCTCAGATTCAGCTTCCTTGTCACACGTGGCAGTTCACTTCACACCTGGATTCTTCAGCCTTGGATTCTGACCTTCTGTTGTCTAAGAATGCCCGTTCCTCTCCCGTGGCTTTTTGCCTACACATGGAAGGATGGTGAATTTATTTTATAAACCCCCAAGCAGTAGACCTTGGGGTCACAACTGGGTAGAAGCTTCAAAGATGCAGATTTCTGGGCAACTGGAGGAAGGATTTCAGTTGTGGCTGGGGCTATCCCAAGCTGGAGTGGGCCACCTACCAGCTGGGAATTTAGTTCTTCACTCCTTGGAAGATGGAAGTCAAGAAGGGACTCAGGTTGAGAGATGGAGCTTGAGAGTCTGACCCAGAGCAGGTGCAGGAGCAGAACAGAGGAGAGACCGCAGAGGGACCTGTGAGGATAGGGCAGGGCTAGGCTGCAGGCTAGGGGCAGAAGGGTCCAGCTTGAGCGAGATCCTTGGTCAATAATGCGCACACAGTGGAATATTATTCAGACTTAGAAAAGAAGAAAATCTAGCCATTTTCAATAACTCCTGGTATTTTCTCGTCACACTTATTGACAACAGCAAACAGTACCCACACATCAGTCTTGGGCCTCCATAGAAGTCTGTGGTAGGCTGAATAATGGCCTCAAAGATACCTAAGCCCTAATCCCCAGAATCTGTGAATGTTACATTTTATGGCAAAGGGGACTTTGAAAATGTTATTGAGTTAAGAATTTTGCACCACTGGGAGGGTTCTGAATTATCCCTGTGGGTCCTAAATGGATCACAGGTGTCTTCGTAGAGCAAAGCAGAGGAAGATTTGATTACAGAAGAGGAAGTGGTGCCTGAGTCAGGAGTGCCTAGGCCACCTCCAATGTGTCACAGCAGCCACTGGAAACTCAACAAGGTATCTAGGTAAGGTGGCTTCCAGGGCATGGCAGATCCAAGCAGGGGGAGGTGTGTAGGGGCCTGCTTCTGGTGGCTGCGGGGGTGGGGGTGTGGATGGGGCTTGCATGGAGCTATGACTTAAGAAGAAACAGATAAGATTGAGCCACAGCCAGGACTCAGGGTAGAGTCTTAACACTGCTTCTGCCCACCTCTGCTTTGTGACCATGGCCGAGTCCTACCCTACTGTTGTTCCTCAGTCTTCCTTGGCCTGAGCCAAGCCTGTGGATGTTAGTGATCACCCTGTCCCACATGTTGAAAAAGTGGTGAAAATAACACTAGTCTCCAGTTACCAAGTACCTCTTGTGAAACCTGCACTATGGAAGGTGCAGGTGGCACATTCATTTACACATCTTACACATGGGGGTAGTTTACATCAAGACTCACTCTGAAGCAACCAATGCTGCCTGTGCTGCCGAGGTCGCCCCGCTCATAGTGACACAAAGCCCCCGCCCCCTTAGCCTTCACTGCGGCTGGGAGCGGCTGGGAACTGTGGCCATCGCTCCGAAGCTGCCGCCCGGGGAATAGAGAGGACACTTTCGCAGAGATAGCAACCTCTGCCCGGGTGCTGCTGCAGTTGGAAGCTGCCGCCCCGTGAATAGGGACACACCGCCGCGGCCCCGAGATCCACAGTGACCACGTGGCCCCTCCCCTCTAGCCTTCACGGCCGCTGCGACCCGCGGCCATAACTCCCATAGCAACCACCACGGCTTGTGAGGCCGAGGTCACCCGCGCGTAGTGTCACAAAGCCCCCGCCCCTTAGGCTGAGAGCGGCTGGGAGCCTGGCCATAGCAACCCCCACCCCCGGGTGCTTCTGCAGTGACTCCGAAGTTACTGCCCTGTGAATAGAGAGGACACTTTCGCGGAGATAGCAACCTCCGCCC
>CAUYON010048773.1:0-44884 GCA_963573935.1 Arctocebus calabarensis
TTATATAGTGATCAAGGAAATGCCATGAAGGATATCTGTAACAGTATGATCAAAATATTTCTGAATGTGTATGAATCGTGCCCTGTGATTGCACCAATGTACATAATTATGATTCAATAAAATTATTAAAAAAAAAAAAAACAAGAGAAAGAAATTACAGGTATCCAAATTGGGAAAGATAAGGTCAATAATCACTTTTTCACTTTTTGCTGGTGATATGGTCTTATATCTTATCTTTTTTTTTTTTTAAGAAGATAATGAGTTTGACATTTTTAAAGGTTGAAGGGGGAAAGTTGAGATATTAGCAAGATTGGACAACTGATAGAACAGATTAGCAGGAATTTGTTTAGATGCCAACTAGAAAGACCAGCTCATCTTGAATAGTATTTGGTACATAACTCCTTTATGAAGCCAAGGAAAGGATGTGAATGGATTCAGGCTAGCTGGTAGATGAAACAATAGGAAGTTGATGAGTTCAGTATATAACAGCCTCTATTTTTGCCCCAAGTTAGACAAAGTGAAGTCATCTGAGAGTGACAGGAACCCATGAAATGAGCTAGAGCATCGTGAAGGGAAGGAGGGAGATTTAAAATGAGAGAGGAAACTGATCTGGTGTCAAGGTTAAGATTTTTCATTTACCTTCTTCACTAGATACATGGGCAAAATTTAACATTACTATGGCTAATTTTACATTAGGAAAAATTATAGGTAGTTGGACAGAGAACAAAATATTGTCTTAGCCTCCAATGCTTAAATTAAAGTTGGAAGAAACAAAAGACAACCCAACTTCTATCTAGAAGTACCTGCATGGTGCTTGTTCAGTTTAGATCCTCCAGAGTTCGCTTTAAAATAAATATCAGCACTCTTTAAATCAAAACAAGTCTTGCCAATGTGGAGATGACCTTGGTGCTGTGAATAAAATTCTAGAATCCTTACATTTGGTACTGTAGTCAATAGTACAATACATTATTTTCCATCCATCTGTTTCTTTCTTTTTTTTTTTTTAACTATCCAGAGTCTCCAGAGTCTTGAGCTCTTTTGGAAAGTTAGTATTTACTGATTAGGCTGCTTTTCCTCCCCTGTGTTCAGGGTTCGTGGTGTACTCACATGGAGCAACTCCCTCAAGTAGTTTACCACGAAGTATCACAGTTAAATTAGATTGAGATTTCAGTGACCTTTCCCATTTTTTTGTGTGTGTCTGACAGAATAAAGGTCTAAGAATGTTCAGAAGATGAACTGGATGTGGATGAAAAGATACAGACTGAGTGTGTCAAAGTTTCCATTAGGAAAACAGAAGGTTTCTTGCCAAATAGAAACGCGCAGAAAGAATGTTCACTGCATTTTCACCCCTCCCCTCTCAGTGCTGCCTCAAACTGTTGCCAACTCCATTTACAAACTCTTTAAGAGTGTATCAGAAATAATATCCCAAAATGAAAGGGAGAGTCAGAAGAGTCTTAGATGAAGCCCTTTATCAGAACCAAGTGTTTAATATCCATCTCAAATGTAATCCACTGACTTTAATCCAACTGGTGTCATCTCCAGCCTCTCCTTCTCCACCATGTACCAGGGAGAGGAACACATCTCTAGCCCCCTGGACAGACAGGGCTTTCTTGAGTCTGTGCCTTTGCTTTTGTTTTTCCTGCTACTTGGAATGCATCGTTCACCTAAAAAAAAATCAGCTCATCTCTTAAAACCTATCTCAGATCATCTTCCCTATCTTTTGTAAAATCTTACTACCTTTCTCCTCAACCCTGACTCCATTTCCTACTGTCCTGATTCTCTAGTCAATGCAAGTCATTGCCTTTCTTCATGTTCATGCAGCATTTTGTGCACAAAGTCCTTATAGCATGTGTTGCTCCATCTTTGTTAATGCTGTCCTTCCCTGGACTGCAGGCTTCTCAAGAGGAGAGATGGTATCTTGTTCATATGGGAACCCCCAGTGTCTAGAATAATGTCTCATTTAGAGTTGAACTTGTTAAATGCCTCTCAACAACACCAAAAGATCCTTACACACACACACACACACATCTTTATAGTTCTTGTCCACCAGCTCAGTAAATCCCATAATCCTATGAGTTCCTCCTCCCCATCGTTCAGTTGCTATATTCATCCTTAAAAGGATCATCTACAGGGGAAGAATGTTCCCTGGATGGCTTGGTCTCATACCACTGCATTGCCATTCAGCCAGGTCATTCTGTGCATGGCATTTAGGTCAAGGATACATAACTCAAAGTTAGATAATTGTTTGGCTCTAATTTCCAAAGCTTTGATTGTTGTATATCAGATCTGGCTGTCCAAGTGAATTATCTATTTAGTTGGCCATATTGGAATGATCAGATTGATTGGATGGACATCAAATATCTGCTTTATATTGGCCTGTATGGACTACTTCAGTAGGCCAAGTAAACACCCCACCCAGGACTTCATTCTTTGACATAAGTAATGTCTTATTATAAAGTTTTGACATTTTGTTTGAAAATTTGGTGGGGGTGAGTGGGAGGGAGCATTGGAACAGTCTTTCATCAAACAGGAATCACTGCCATGCAGTCAGATGAAATCTCATCATTTCTTACACATAACACATAAATCGGAGGTCTATTTGAGGCAAGCCATGGCTACAGAGAGTGAATGAACTAGATTTTTATTAGTCATTTTTTTAGTCTTCATACTGGTTATTTTCAATATATTATCTAGCTTTCTATTGTTTCTGTTATTTGGGGAAAATAATTGGAAAATGAAAAGAGATTACCCTTGTGGTTTATAAAAGATTTCAACCACATAGCACGAGTTTCTTTGAGACAGTTGCTCACATATTCTAGTAGATAAGACTTTTATTAGCAGTGCAATTTATAAAATAAGTTACATACTTGGCATGTTTATATTGAACACCAAGAATGAACTTAATCTGTTGGGGATCAATATCTAAATGTAGATATCATAGTACTAAAAAGTATTGTGTTTGAAAGTACCACAGGCCAAGAGTTCCCTTTATGCACTGACCATCCTTACAAATAGTTTAGAATTTAACAATTCTAATAAGACAATTTAAGCGTCGTATTTAACAAGAACATTTGCCTTTTCCACAACACCCTTCCCCTACTTCTTGCCACCCCAATTTTTATTCTTTGGTTCCTAGAAACAAAAGACAAAATAGAATTTTAAAAGTACACGATTGCATGTATATGCACAAATGCATAGTTTTCTGTCTTTCCTGTTTCTCCTACAGTGTCTCTCTCCCAATTCTAAATGTGTCATTTGGAAAAAATACAATAAATCCATAAAAAGTAGGTAGAATATAGCGCATTTCTGTACAACTTACTCTGGTTTTTGTAAGACCCTTGCAATGTAGACCATTCCCTGTTTCCATGACCATAATAATTATTTGGAAACTTACAAAATAATCTTTAAAAACCTTTGTCATTAGAAGGACTCCTTTTCCTCCTATGGATATAAAAAAGAAAGATACATTTGACCGCACCATTTCTACTAGAAAAGCAGTGGAGCAGTAGCAGCTAGCTGGTCTTTATTTTAAAGCAGGAGTCTATTCAACAGTCATCCCATCCCATCAATGTGTCACTATGTTGAGTAAATACTGTAGTAGTAAGTGTGACTGTTTTTTTATTACTTCTGTTGTGTGGCTAACGTCATAATATTTTTGTTTTCTGAAGGCATGAAACCAGATTTAAACAACGTATGCTGGAACTGACGGACACAAACAACATAGCCTACTTATTTCTCTCAGCTGCCAACAGATGGCTGGAAGTTAGGACGGTACGTTCATTTCATGATTTCGAAATGAAACCAAACAGGGAAGAGGCCTGATACAGAGAGGCAGACAGTTGTAAAAATCAGTCTTGCACTGAGATTCTGCACTAGCTTCACATTTTCTGGACTTTAAAATAGCTCAGGTTTGTTTGTGTTACAGATGGAATTTGTCATAATGTTTTTGCTAATGACAAGACAAATAAGCTAAAAAGCAAAAATTCATTTTGTGTTCATTAGTCTCTAGATTACATAAGTCAATGGAATGGCAAATATTTGTATAACTTCAATTTTTTTTTCTAAAGAGCACATTTGACAAGTGAACAGATTTCCTCATTTCCTTCACTAAGCTGGACAGGCCTGGGAGAGATGGAAACTTTCTATCCTGTAAGCCAGTGGAGGATCATGTTAGCACGAAATGTAAAAAAAAAACTATAGCTAATCATCGACTGCCTTTTTCTGTCCTGTACAATGTAGAGGAACAAGCACCAGCTTTGGCATCACATTTGGTCTAGCAGGTTAATTTATCCGAGCCCTAGATCTTCATGGATAAAATAAGAATAAGAATACATACGCTTTGGAAGTATTAGTCTTCAAAATAATAGAAATCCCCTCACACATTGATTGGCAAGAAATACCTTTTGAATGAGTAGATGAATGGAAACATTACCTATCCTGGTAAGAGTAGTTTACTTTATAAGCCAATCAGTAGGACTACAAAGCAGAAGACAGATGAGATAAATGTCCCAGAAGGGAAAGAATGTAGTTTGCAGTCTGTGTGATCTGAGGCAAGAAGAAGCTGCTTTGGTGGCAATGGTGAGTTGACCGTAATTTTTTAATGGTTTTCTGTCAGTTTGGAAAAAGAAAAAGCAGTTTTATCTGTACTATTAGAAGAATCTTATTCCCACGAATGATGTTTCTCAAACATATGCAGGCTTTCTTTCAAAACTCAACATACAAGAGAAAGAAGATAGCAAAGGGAATTTGAATGAAGGGTTGAAATGAAGGGTTCAAGGATTAATATGAAGGAGGCCAAGTTAAAATCTGAGTAGTTGATTGCTGGATAGATACTGAAATAGAATCTTGGACAACCTTATGAGCTTTAGTTATCATGATTTCTCACTGGTTTACAAAGACTCTCTGTGACTAAATTGGTCATATGGAGATTATTCAGCTACATAGTGCAATTATTTCCCATACATTTTTGATAGAAACATTGCTTGTTGATAAATTCCTTCCAGGAGGTGTGAGGTGTGGAAGGAGGCAGGGCAGAGTGTCTTGGGAATTATTTATCTAGAGGCCAGTGAAACAACACTTAGGATTTAATCACAAAACTAAAACACTGTGCCTAAAACCTAGGCAGACCATAAATACTTGTTTTAAGCTTCTGTTTGTTGTGGTTTTTTTTTCTTTTACTCTTTTTTCTGTGGGTAAATAATCATATCTGATTAATTAATGATGAAGTAGTTTAATGAAAGAATCTCTCAAAACCATAAGGGAAAAGTGTGAGTGGCAACCTTCATGTCTGAGTCTCTTGAACTTAAACATCAAGTATGTCTTTTGAGGGGCAAGTGTATTTTTGTACTTGAGGTGAGAGTCTCACTGTGACTCCTGTTTTCTGCCCCTTAGCACTTCCTACTGTCAGGTTAATGGGTAAGTGTTGAACAAAAATCTTCAAGCAAACCATATGCTGTGTTCTCACAGCCAGAAGACAAGATACTAGAGCCTTTCTGAGTGCCAAAAAAGGGAAGGTCAGAATAAATTAGAAAGGAACAGCAGCCAAAGTCAGAATGGTTTAGTCTAATTTGACTCACAACCCAGTACTTTAACCCCCATGTGAAAAAGCAGTTGAGCCTACTGGAATATAAACAAATCTAGTTTCACTTGTAGAAAACCATAGAAAATGCTGACATTTTAAACAGAAAGGACAGAATCTGCCATTCGTTCTGTTACTTTCTAATACATTTGTTATTATGTCTTCTCTTTGCTTTCTCTGTGTTAGAATCCTTCCAGGATTTTCTATCTAATTGTATTACTACAACTCCCTTAAAAAGTAACACACAAAAAATTAAGAAGCCTTTTGCTTTTACTTCTAATGGGTCAAGGTAATTTTTTTTATTAAATCATAGCTATGTACATTAGTGCAATCAAGGGGTACAATGTGTTAGTTTCATATACAATCTGAAATGTTTTCATCAAACTGTTTAACATACCCTTCATCGCATTTTCTTAGTTATTGTATGAAGACAATAACTAAGAACTTAGTTATTAACATACTTAGTTATTGTATGAAGACAATTTGTATTCTGCATTTAGTAAGTTTTGCCTGTACCCTTCTAAGATGCACATAGGTAGGTCAAGGTAAATTTTGATGAGAAACTTTTGTTGACTTATTGCAACATTCCCAGAATATTTGCAGATAGGGTTCAAGGTCCTTTGTGTATGATTCATCTTCATCTGTTATATTTACGTGTGAGTAAGTTTATATGGACATGATTGTACACACACCCAAATGCATACACATATATCCTTCTGTAGACGATATCAGAGATCCATAAGACCAGTCGGACTCACTCTCCTTCTGTTCTTCTAAGTACACTGAGAGTTTATAGTGTATTCACAAGAACAATTAGGGCTACTCAAATATAAGTATAATTTAACCCAATAATGTTATCATCCAAGGACATATACCATTGCAGCAATGTTACATCAATTAAGTTGATGACTCCTCTTGGGAAATAAACTTTTATCCCAAATGCACACATATAAATGATCTCATTACTACTGTGCTTCTGTGGATATGTCCATATCCCTGAAGACATGATTTTAATTTGGAATAACTGGATCTGTGTCAGAAATATGAATGTTGAGATGTAGGACTTTAGAGACTAGGGTGTGAATTTGTTCTCTGAACCCCATAGCTGGACATATTCTGCCTTGTAAGTTGTTAAGAAAAAAGCAAAAAACCTAATTAAAACTTGTATTTGGACAGTACATCTGCCTGGATCTCATCTACAATATCAACACAGTCTCCTCCTTTGCCTTTCTTTCTACATTAGCCAATAAATTATCATAAATATTTGCTTATAGCAAACCTTGGTAGAGTTTCCAAAGCAGAACACAACTAAAATGAAACAGGTCAGTGCACAGGGCATAAATTGGAAAAGGCAAGTAGGATTTCCTATGCAGATTTCAGCAACTCTAATTCATGCACTCAGAGCCTTCAGGGAAAGAGAAGAAAATCTGGTACCCTTCCTTTCTGTAGGGCTATTTTTCCCTATTCTTTCTCTTCATTCCTTCATTAGCTTTCCAAAGCAATGCCACTACTATTAACATAAAGTCGCAAGAAGAAGGGAAGGGAAACCGGAGAAGGTGTCTGAGCTCCATCAAAATTTTCTTTTAAGTAAAATGGTTTCTGCTTCTTTTCTCATTCATATTAAGAGTGAAGACAATCACATTTTATTATTTGTGTCTGGGTAAACAGCTTTCACTATGGAAGATTCAACCTCACCCACCATATTCATTCCGTATTCATTTTGAATTGGGAAAAAATAAAGGCCACAACACATTCAAATCCAAAACGTCCAAGAGTCTAAAAGAATGAAATAATTTGGCCGGTAAAAAAAGTAGCTAGACGGGGGCCACCCGGGTTGCTTTGGCAGCAGAGGGGACTGTTTTCCTCTGGGTGCCGAATGAAGCTGCTGCAGTTGTGGGCAGTGCTCTCCACGGCCTAACCTTTGCACGCTGCTTACGTTCTTTGGTTCAGCAGAGTGTTTTCTTTTCATCCCTCTGCACTAAACAATTCCAGTTCTTTGGCATCAGTGTTTCCAGTTGCGAAAATTGAGTAATTCTATCTAAAGGCTGTCTTTCCAAGGCTTTGTCTTGCTGTGTGGTGAAAGGATAAGAGAAAATTCACATGAAGAAGCCAAAAAAAAGAAGAAGAAGAAGAAGGGAGGAAAAAAGTCTTTAGCATCAATGTGTCACTGATCTTATAATTTGGAGGCTCTAATATAATCTCCCAGGCAACAGTACCGTAGACCTATATGCCTGAGAGCTGAAGGAAAGAGATTGTGTATTTTCCAGTTGTTATTAACTAATTTACAAACCTGTTTTACAGAGAATTACAGATTTCATTATAATTCTATGTACAGATAGAGGTCATCGAGTCAGTAGGAATTTGACAAGAGGCCTCTCCTTGGAACATGGGAATCAAAAGTTTTTGTTCTGGAGGAGAGTGTTGAGTTCACAAAGTTGCTAGAAGTTATAATTTAGCACTATACAGATAAAATTTTCTATGTTTGGGCCTTCTTTTGAAAGTGGATAATTCATATACATAGTAGTGTCAATTTCCTAGGTTGGATGTTTCATTCCATTGTACAATTTTGACAGGAGATATTTTTCACTGAAGAGATTGGTTAGGATATGTAAGGCCATAGCAGTAAAATACTGCCATTAAGGACCCCTACGTATTTGCTCTCCTGTGTGTGAGTTATTCAAACCATCTGCTTCTGTTTTTTTGATTTATTACCTTTAAGCCATTTTGCTACTCGTATATTTGCAGAGGAATGGAAAGAAGATGTAACCATGGGGTCGCTTTGTGACCTCAAACTTCCTAAATTTAATGGTAAAGGAAGTGGGAAAAAGAGGAGATAGGATAAGCTTTTAAATTGTCCATTAATTTATATTCTTATACTACTCTACTACTTAATGTGAAAGGATTGAAATGTAATGATTTTGCCATGAAATTTCTCAAAAATGTAGTACACAAAAGAAACTTCATCCACTATGCAGATCAAGATAAAATTCTGACCAAACACCTCCTTTTTTCAATTTCTTGCAAAAACCATTTTTCAGCTGTGGTAATTATTTTAGAATGAGCTAGAAAGTAGTTAGTATAAAGGGCAACCATGAGTAGCACTTTCTAAAAAATATACAAAGAATATTTTCATGATAAATAGTTTTATTACGGATACCAAACTACAGGCACATAGGTTTTCAAGATTTCATAGCTATTTGAATTTAGTAGATTGAAGATTTTGAAAATGGATTCATCTCCTAAAAATTTTGCTGCAAAATATACCTCAAAAGCTATGCCTTCTTTTTGCTGAAATGTCAAACACATTGTCTCTATAATATTACATATGGTTTGTACACATTTTAATTATCAAACTAATAATTAAAAATGTCTGACAATCATATTGGAAACTTTATGAGTAGTTTTGAAAAGTTAGCCATGTGACATAGGCCCAGAAATTATATATTGACAATTTATTGTTCAGCCTTCTCTTTTTTCTTCCTTCATCTGTTCTCACTTCTCTTGCTGGCTCTTTCACTAAGACTATCAATGTGTTGCCATAATTATTATTTTAATCTTGTAGAAAACAGTTAAAGTTATCACCTAATTGAATCTACCAATTCTTTTTATACAACAGGTGAATGAACCCCGTATGACATACAAAGATTTCTGTAGTAACCAATGTGAAAGAGACAACATGTATAACTTTTATATTTTGTTTATTACACTTATATTTATATAGATCCATAGCTTAATTTCTACTTATTTAGATCCAGTGATTTTGGCTGTTTCATTTTCTCAGATGTAGAATTGATCTAATCTAGTCCTATTCAGATCTGCTGTTTATAAGGGAGACCACAACAACACACACTTTAATGAATTTTCCCCCACAGTTGAAATACTAAGAGATAATAATAATTTGGGACCGTGTCATGAAGTTCATGGCTTAGGAAAGATTACTTTTCACCTTAGAAAAGAAAAGAAACCTTAATATGTAGACATAGTTTTATAAGACAGTCATCTACAGTTCTAAATGGGGGATAAAAAGATCACAAAACTTGATGTTGGGCTTCTCACTTTAGGTAGGAAAAAAAATACATCCTTGTAATATCTTTACATGTTCAACCCTTAAACTGTGGAAAAGAGATTGGTGGAGAATTAAGGGATTCATAGTGAGAATTAAGCGATTCATTCAAAAGTGAAGTCTAAAGGAGTTCTAATTTAGAAGATATTTAGCTCATAAAAAAAATCATTGACGGCTTTATTAAGGGGCTAATGTATCTAGTCATCTATTCCATAAATAATTCCTGAACATTTACAATGCATTAAGTATTATTACTGTTGCTGGAGATAATAGTGTTAAAATTCACACGGAGACCCTGTCCTCTTGGAGCTTAGACTCTAGTGAGAGTGGATAAACAATGAGCTCATCAACAAATAAGCAAGTAAGGTCACCTCAGATAGCTCTAAGTGCTTTGAGAAAATAAAACAGGATGATGGGCTAGAGAAGAGCTCCAGGGCTGGAATTAGGGGCTAAGAAAGAAGACCCCCCCCCAAGGAGGGGACATCTGAGTTGACTTGTAGATGAAGAGAAGAGCCAGGGGGTCAGAGACCTGAGGCAACATTTCAGGCAGTCACTGGCAGAAACAAAGTTGGTATGTTCCCAAGAATAGGGAAAAGGCCAGCGTGATTGGAGCAGAATGAAGGTGGAGGAAAGAACCCCTAGAGAAAGAGCGGACAGGGCACGGAATCTAGACTTCATGTGTGTAGAAAGCTCTGGAATTCATCTGAGTCTGAATTTATTGTAAGTGTGATAGGAGGGCATAGGAAATCTAAACAGGCAAATTATCAGGCCTGACTTGCACTTTTAAAGGAATGTATGAAGGAGTGAACAAATGAATGAGGTTTTTCTTCCCAGTGAAGTCACCAGCAGGAAAGAGACAACAGAAGTGAATAAAAGGAATGCCTTGCCTAAAACTCTTAATGTATAACAGAGATTTCCCATAAATCAAATGATATATTTCTTTATGTCCAGCCAGGAGCACCTTGCTGGCAGTATCCTCTGGGACTAATATACTTTCTGGAACTTATCACTGAAACTCTTTTATGTGTCTTTTTTGAAAATATAATATGGAAATAAATGTATAACATAACTTTGGAAGTATTAACTTTACCCAAGATGGCTGAAAAGAAAAAATTCACATTCATATAAACATTTTGTAAGTATTTGAGAGTATGTTACCATTTATAAACGATAAAAGAACAGCTCAAACTGGTCAAATTCTGCATCCAGTAAAAGGGAAAAGAGGAACAATGGTCTGATTAGAATGTATGACAAGTTGTTAATGAATGGATATATCAGAAGAATTAATCAGAGAAGTATTTACTACCTCTGTGGAATTTATTGAGGATAAAGTCTATTTGCTTTCCTTTTTCTTTATTCTAGGTAAAGATCATGGGACTCAATATGGAATTAAAATGTAGTGCCTGTGCTAAGTTTTGGGGTTTTACAATGCACCCAAATTTTTCTTCTTGCTTTATATATTTGAAAATTATCCCCGGGAGATAAATCTTGATGCATGGAGATGGGAAACCTATTTGATACCTAACATTTTTATTTCTTTTAAAATTCCCATGATTTAGATACCGTATCTATTTTCCAAAGAAGAAATTAAATCTCAGAGGTGCTTACCTTATTTGTCTAAACTCAAAGCCAGTGTTTGAACCCAGATTATGATTCCAAGGCTGGGAATCATTTATTGTTCCCCAGTAGTTTGATCTTTAGAACTTTCTAAAAAAGAGGCAGGAATGCACACATGTGAGCTCATTCAAGAAACTTAGCTCTTTGACTTTAGCATATTAAACACTCCAACTGTCATTAATGTCGAACTAGTTGCTAGCTGGTTTTTTTTTTCTTTTTTCTTTTTGAGGCACCAGAAATATATTTAGCTGGAAAAAGGCATTGCCTAGTAGGAGAGGACTTGAGATAATTTTAGAAAATGCCCCTGCTTGAAATTCTACATGTGTTTGGAACATGTGGCATATTAATTAGCATGAGTAATTTTTAGGATTTCTTTGTTGACTAGGAAGATAGAAAAATACCTAAGAGTGGAGGGAAAATGGGAAGGGAAGAAGGTATTACAAAGGGGACAGATGTCTCTCTTATTTGATTCTAAGGTGAGGCTTAATAATGTTTTATAGTTTTGTGAAAGAGTTTATTATTGAATTATACACAATCCCAATACACTGACCTGTCCATACTCACAATTTCTGAGTAAATATAGCCTTTATTCTTATGTACATGAAATATGTAGATTTAACATCCTAGACTCTGAGCCTGGATAGTTGAAAAAAAGTTCAGTTACAAATACCAAGTTTTTTTTCTTTTTTTGAGACAGAGCCTCAAGCTGTCACCCTGGATAGAGTGCTGTGGAATCACAGCTCACAGCAACCTCCAATTCCTAGGCTCAAGCGAGTTTCTTGCTTCTGCCTCCCAAGCAGCTGGGACCACAGGCACCCGCCACAACGCCCGGTCATTTTTTGGTTGCAGCTGTCATTGTTGTTTGGCAGGCCCAGGCTGGATTCGAACCTGCCAGCTCAGGTGTACATGACTGGCGCCTTAGCTCGCTGAACCACAGGCTGGGCATATAAATACCAAGTTAACCAGAGGCAAATTTCCACAAAGGCCTCCCTACAGTGCACAGAAATGCTGATAACAATCCTGACATAAGCAGATAAGAAATTTAAGCTAGGAAATCAGCTCCCCAAACAGTTGTTTGGCAACACAATGCATTAAGAAATGGAAAAAAAGGAAATCCTATATCTGATCCTGGTTGTGCCACTGTTTGCCAAGTCTTTCTGTATCTCCATAAGGAGGACATTCACACTCTCCGGATTGTCAGTTATCATTTTTCCATATCTTAGGTATTCTTCGTCTGACATTTAACAGGACACATAGAATGGAGTGTATTTTTCCAGTGATCACCTCTGTCTTTTGATTGAGATCTTTGGTTTAGGAACTTGGGAATAATCTTGTAATATTCTTTCTTGCTCCATTTTAGGATTACCTGGGAGCTTGCATTGTTCTCACTGCCTCTATCGCATCCATCAGTGGGTCTCCCAACTCTGGATTTGTGGGCCTGGGTCTTCTGTATGCACTTACGGTAGGTGTGGATGGAAATACCTTTCCTTTTGTGCAGTGTTTGTGATACTTGTCAGAGTTATTATCAACTCTTACTCAGGGGTGTTAGAGGGGAAGTTTAAAGTTCATATAAAAAGTTGACCTAACTTTTTAGACAGTAAGGATTCATTTCTGACATTGTGAACCAGTTTTTAAAACTACTCAGATCCCATGGTCAGAGTGTTCCCAAGCTTCTGTGGGCTTCCTCTCCAGACTTGCTCCCTAAGATGAATATGAACATGCATAGTGGAGTGTGGAACATGCAAACAGGAGTGTGTACAACTGTCATTGTGCAGGGAAATCAGAGGACAGTGCACAAATCTGTGGCACGTCAGGACCCTCGAAGGGAGCAGACACCTTTCTTTGCAGACATATCCCATGACATCTTCCCTAGTTTTTATTTTTTTAATTCTTTATTAAATCATAACTGTGTACATTAATGCATTTATGGGGTACAATGTGCTGATTGGATATACAATATGGAATGCTTACATCTAACTTATTAACATAACCATCTCCTTGTTTACTTATTTGTTGTGGTAAAAACATTCATACTATATTCTGAATAGCATAGAAATGTATCATGGCATTATGCACATTCAAAAAAGCCCTCCCTCCTCCCGGCCCTCCCCCGCCCCTCCCCTCTCTTTCCTCTTCCCTCCTTCCTGGGCTATAGTTATGTTTTACCATTCCTATGAATGCATATGTAGCTCTATACTGATTTCATAGTAGTATTGAATACACTGGGTACTTTTTTCCCCATTCCTGAGATACTTTACTGAGAAGAATATGTTCCAGTTCCTTCCAGGTAAACATAAAAGCTGTGAAGCTCCATCTTTTTTTATGGCTGCATGGTGTACCTGGCAGCACTTATGAGTTGTCTGTCTCACATAGCATATGCTAACCATCCAAGTCATCCTACCCCCAATATCCAGCAATTGCAAAAGTTATTTAACTTTAACTGAAATATATTAATTTTCTGTCCCCTGACACAGATAACCAATTATTTGAATTGGGTTGTGAGGAACTTGGCTGACCTGGAGGTGCAGATGGGGGCTGTGAAGAAAGTGAACAGTTTTTTGACTATGGAGTCAGAGAACTATGAAGGCACCATGGGTATTGTTTGGATTATTTCATTTCACTCAAGTATTCGTTTTAATCAAATATTAGTCAGTGTTAAGCACCTTGTTGTTTTTGCTTTTGCTTTCTACTTCAATATCCAGAGATCCCATTGCCATCTTGACTTTGCTTGATTATATAAACCTGAAAAGATAGGACTATTTAGGACTGAAAAGTCTTGGATAGAATTAGAATCCAAATAGGTATTACATAATGGTAATTAATTAAACCATTAATTAATTAATTAATGGTTAATTAATTTAAAGTGAAATTAGAATTAACTTTCTAATTTAAAGAGAGTTAGAAAATATTCGGACTTTGTTACATTAATTGCTATCCTAAACTAAACTACTGTTTTTTTCTTCCTCAAGACCTTATTAATTTAGATGTCAAAAAACTTGGCTCTTAAAATACTGAGATTTTCAGCTTTGCTAGAATGAAACTGGCAGGAAATTTCAATATTGAGGATGGAATAATCTTTATTAAGTGCAAATCTGAAGCTTCAAAGGTACTCCTTTACCTGAATCTGTGAACAGCCATGTAGCTCCTCAAGGATGAAATCCAAATGACTTAGCTGAGACCACTAGACATTCATAGGTTTACTTCCCTTGTGTGGCTCTCTGTGTGGTATGGTGATGCTGTTCTACTTGTATGCTTTCCAAAGATATGGCACGTACATTCAGCCAGGTCCTTCATCTCCATACCTCTAGCACCTTACATAGCACCTCTCCTATTTTAAACATCCAAATATTTGATGGCCAACTGACTGAACAAATAAATCAATTCACAAATGAACTATCTCTACTTACCTTGAATACAATGAAGTCATGGAATGCTGAAGAGACATGATGTTGGTAAATGCTCCAAAAACAAACTAGAAGAAGTATTTTTAAAGTTCTTAATCAAGAGTCATTTAAGCCAGGCACAGTGACTTATGCCTGTAATCGTAGCACTTTGGTAGGCTGAGGCAAATGGATGCTTGAGCTTAGGTGTTCAAGACCAGCTTGAGCAAGAGCAAGGCCCTGGCTCTACAAAAAAGAAAGAAAGAAAGAGAGAGAGAGAGAGAGAGAAAGGAAGAAAGGAAGGAAGGAAGGAAGGGAGGGAGGGAGGGAGGGAGAAAGAGATAGAGAGAGAGAGAAAGAGAGAAAGAAAGAATGAATGAACTTGTGCTGTGGCAGGTTCCTGTAGTCCCAGCTACTTGAGAGGCTAAGGCAAGAGGATTTCTTACGCCTTAAGTCTGAGGTTGCTGAGAGGTATGATGATGCCACAGCACTATACCAGGGCAACCAAGTGATAATCTGTCTCAAAAAAAAGAAAGAAATCAAGACTCACTTACTTTAAATGTGATTTAAATTTTAAAAAAAGAGTACAGAGTTTGATTTAGTATTACTTTAAGTTTAGAAACAAATTTATATATGTTTACTGATATACACATATATGAAGTCTGATAAGTTCACAAACTTACCACCATGCACTTACATTCGCAGCACTGTACAAACAGCTCAGTAAGGTTTTATAACCTTGGTATATCAGTGTTTTATGGCTATATTCACATGGATGCATCAGCAATGTCTTGCTGAGTGGTGTTCATTACTATTGTATGTTTTTGTATGCTGTCATAAGAATTTTGGAGCTTAGATTAGAGCAATGAACAAACACTAAAACTCTTGTTAAATTTGACAAGAGTGGAAGTGAAATCAGGGGCATGTCAGTTCTATGGGAATAATGACATGAAGAAAACAGCAGTGTACAAATGGATTGAATGTTTTTCTGAGGAGAGAGAAAGCATCACTGATGAAGAGAGGTCAAGGCAGCCAGTAATGGGCTGAACTGATGAAAACATTGCAAAATCAGTGAACTACATATCAAAATCATAGGCTGACTGTGAGAATCAGGGAAGATCAAGTAAACTTGAGAAGAGTAATAGTTAGGAAAATCTTAACTGACAAATCTTAGTTTGAGAAAAGAGTGTGCAAAAATGGTCCCAAAGGAGCTCACTGATGAACAAAAGCAAAGAGCTTACAGGGCACTATAAGGGATTTTTTTGTAGCCCTCAAATAACTTCACTGGAACATCCTTTCTACTCACCTGATCTGACCCCCAGTGACTTTTTTCTTTACCCAAAGATAAAGGAAATATTGAAAGGAAGACATTTAGATGACATTCAGGGCATCAAGGGTAAAACAGTGACAGCTTTAATGGCTATTCCAGAAAGAGTTCCAAAGTTGCTTTTAAGGATGGCATAGCTTCCCAAGGGGAGCATTTCAAGCGTAACCATAGTGCTACTTAGCAATGGGGTGTGTAGCACTTTTTCTAGGATGAGTTCACAAACTTAATTGTCAGATGTCATCTGTACATCTAAACATATTTAAATATGTGTATCTTTCTTTCTAGAACTATCCCTAGCTATTATCCTTTTATCCATCTGTCTATCTCCCCTTCTTCCCAGATCCTTCTCAAGTTCCAGAACATTGGCCACAGGAAGGCGAGATCAAGATTCATGATCTGTGTGTCAGATATGAAAATAATCTAAAGCCTGTTCTTAAACATGTCAAGGCTTACATCAAACCCGGGCAAAAGGTATGGAATTCACTGCCATTTGATTTGTTTTATACATCAAGCCTACAGTGGAGCTCACTCCTCTACCACCTAAGCTCCTCAGACGTCCTGGTCATGTAAGTGCTACATAAATTTTCCCTGGGCTCACATAATATTTCCTACCCAATATGGGTCAACTTACCTGAAGAAAAGAAAAAATGGAAAGACAGGATCAGAGTATGATATATATTCTCATAGGTATTCTCTAAGTCACATTACCATTCGTTAATCTCCCTTACAGATTAAAAAAGTCAACAAGCATATTTCTTTTTTAAATTTCTGCTTCTGCCCTCTGGTTCATGGCCATACTAGATATCCTCAGAGAACCAGGACTTCCATACTGTAATAGCTCTCCTTCCAAAATGACTTTAAGCTGATATAAAAAGAATACATGCAGAAATACATGCAGTTGTCTCTTTCCACTTTTTTTTTATAAAACCATCACTTCTAATATAAGTGGAATAGTTATTTACTAGTATGACAATATACTACATGTAAAAATTAAGCTGTGAAGAAAAAAACCCACAACCTCATGGAAATACAAGGATTAGAATGGAATCATTGAAGATTTGGTGATAACTTCATGTTTTTATCTTAATATTCATAATTCATAAGGAAGATCTAAGAAGAAAATGATGGTTGTAATGTAATCATTGAAATAGATTCACTTGTTTAAGTGAAAAATCCTTTTGCTCACTTGCTGTCCTTTGTCTGAGTCCTCTCTGAGTGACAGTTGCGCTTTTTTAGGTGGGCATATGTGGTCGCACTGGCAGTGGGAAGTCATCTTTATCTCTGGCTTTCTTCAGAATGGTTGATATATTTGATGGTGAGTGGCTAACTAAATTTTTTTTAATTGGTTTCCTTTTAAAAAATCAATTTACCTAATTTTGCAAGAAATAAAAACCAAATATTTATAAGGACTTTGTGTTCTACACATGGTTCAAGGTAGATAACCCAAATAAACAGCACAGAAGTAAAGAAACAAGGCAGAATGGGGGAATAAAATGATTATTCCTAAACTTCTATCTAAAGATTATTGGCAAAGAGTTCTAATCAACGCATTGAATAAAAACAGGGCCACCCACTTTGAAGAGCAGTAGATGGAGTAGCCTTTTAAGAGGAAGGAAAGGAGAGGAAGACTGCTTCCCCCAGACCAAAATATATATCTCTTTCCATCAAAGGAAAAAACAATTACAAGAAAAGCTAAGTAATCTGCATTTTTTATTTTGGTGCATAACTCTTGCCATGACCTTCTTGATAACATCATTTAATGACATTGAACATTTTTGAGAGGTAACCTTTGCTTTAAAGTGCTAAGCTCATGGTAACAATATTCAAAAACATTTGTTCCTTCCCTAAATTGTGTATAATTTAATTCACAAGTGCATAGAAATAATGTAATCTGTTTTAGAAAAAATATGTCACTTTATTTAGTCTATCAAGTGGCCTATAAATAGGCCAGCACGGAAGCTATCTTGTATGAAAGGGAATCTAGCAATGAACTTGATCCCAGCTCAAGGAAGTACTAAATGTTACTATCCATGATGATTATGATGATGGTTATTGTACTTTGCATATTTATTGTACTTGATAGTTTATTCAATAGTAACATTATCGAATTTACCGTACTTAACAGTTCTGTGACTGAAAGAGGTCAGTTATGAACAACAAAGTTGAACCCTAATAATTGTAATTTGCGGGGGGAAGTTTTAGATTCAGGAATGGGGAAAGCATCTGTAGCCAGATTAGTAGCTTGCTTTTTCCATGGCTAGTAATAATAATGCACAGATACTTTAAAGACTTTCAGTGGGATTTGTGCTATAAGGAAATTACATGATCCAAAATCAATTGACTGATATTTTTCATTAAAAAACTGTGCTTATGACTGATCATATTAGGTTACCCTGATCCTCATGAGCCCAGGAACATGATTTGAAGCCCCACATGAACTACTATTTTCTTTTTAATAGCATTAGGTGATTAAAATTTTAGCAGGTAATTTATTGTTCCTGAAAGGTACCATTTAAACTAATCTCTCTCAGCTGCTTTTGAAACTGTATCAACCTGATGGAAGGACTGTAGTGTCATTCCCAGCCTGGATCGTCAGTCACCTCACAGAGTAATGTTGTCTTTGCCCAAAAGTGACATGATAAAATGAATCTGTCAGCTTGAGGAAAGAACATCAAGATTTCACAAGTCTCTGAAAGTCCACACAGAGCATGGGGAAATTTATTAAAATCTGATATCTATATCATAGAATTTACTTTCCTATTTACAATGCATTGTACTAGTCAATCAATACAGAAATAAATTACAGACAAAAATCCTTGTTTTCCAGGGCATATATTATAGTTAGGGGTGAGACAATAAAAAAGATAAGTATATGTACACAGAAAGTCAGATTCTTATAAATCCTGTATTTAGAGGAATAAAGCAGGGAAGGAGGATAAAGGAAACACCAGAAGGGAGAGGACCAAATCGGCCTTAAAAGTATTTTTGGTTTGTAGGATCACATGAACTGAATAAAAATTGAAAATTCATTTAGGAGAAATATACAAGAAAGACAATCACTCAAATGTTTGTCTTTGTAGAGACACATCATGACGCTTTTAATACTCAAGAGGAAAGCTTCATCTTCTGATTTCAACCTAAAACTAAAAAAGAACTTTCAACTTGTAAACAGATATTACTTGGCTTGCAATTGTTTCATATGCCTGTAATTTTTGTTTTTCCATAACAGGAAAGATTGTCATTGACGGGATAGACATTTGCAAGCTACCGCTGCACACACTCCGTTCTAGACTTTCCATTATTCTGCAGGACCCGATCCTGTTCAGTGGTTCCATTAGGTAGGTGACATGTTCAGCAGAAGCCCATTTGCCTCAGGATTTACCCTGTGGCTCATGGGAAAGAGCTCTTTTCCATGGATTTGTGAAATCACATTGTCAAGACAAGAAGATCGAATATTGCATTGATGAATTTAGGCTGGAAAACCCCGAAGCTGCTAAGTTGACCTATAGAAGAAGCCAACCCCCTGATGTCTACAGGAGATCTTCTCTTTCACACTGATTCTATAATAGCTGCTATTTCCTCTGTACTTGGGAGCAGTGGCTCTTGGCAGACATTTTTGAGGTGACCAAACTACAGATACCCTGGATAGATATTCTGACTTTGGTTAACCTTTTTCCTTATCCTCTCCCCCATCTTTTACCTTTAACCAAAATTGCTTTGAATAAGCTTCTACAGTCTCCTCTGTGCCTGGTTTGAACTCCCCACCCCACCCCCAATGGTTAGAATACCATTTATTGGTATTCTAACACCACCACCTCAAATGGGAATGTCTGCCATCTGCAAGGTGCTTTAAATATGTTGTCTGATTAAATTCTCAAAGCCTTTAGGATACATGTTATTATCCTCATTTTACAGATGAGGCTTTTGAAAGGCAAAGAAGCTGTCACTTACCCAAGTTCATACCCCCTTAGTAAGTGGTAGAACTGCAATGGCATCTGAATTTTGTCTGATTCCAAGGTCCACCCAGGACTGGATGGTTTTCTTCCATCTCCTGTTCCTCTTGTTCTCTTTGTCCGTTCATTTAATTATAAAGAAGTGTTAACCACCTTCTCTTACTAGGTACTCTTTATCTCAAAAAGAAAATACGCTTAAGATTTCTCAATATTTAGCGTAAAATTACCTTAATTAAAAGTTCTATGTATGTCGGGTTAATTAGCAACACCAAAGTGAATTTATATATCTGAGTATATTTATTATGACGCTGCTATTTTGGTTAGAGCAGCACAATGTGTCTAAAGCAGCATCATTTGTTGCTAAACATTAGTCTGGTTAAATGAAGCTCAACAGGGAGTGGATGGAGCCCCATAACAAAGTTAATCACATCGTTATATGAATGTAAACTTACCAGACAATTCATCAAAACCCTCTTTGGGAACATTAAGGTCATGGATTCATTCACTCATTCATTCATCAAACACGAATCCACTGCTTGCTCTGTCCTGGGCACTGTTCTAGGTGCTGAAATACATAGCAGTAACCAAAACAAATAAAACTCACATTTTTTTTTGGCAGTTTTTGGCTGGGGCTGAGTTTGAACCTGTCACCCTCTGTATATGGGGCCAGTGCCCCACTCCTTTGAGCCACAGGTGCTGCGCAATAGAACTCACATTTTAAAGAAAGAAATGAGCAAATATACATAAGTCTTTCTCTGATTTTACTTATTGACTTATACTGATCTTTTTCTATTACAGATTTAATTTAGATCCGGAGTGTAAATGCACAGATGACAGACTCTGGGAGGCTCTAGAAATTGCTCAGCTAAAAAATATGGTCAAATCTCTACCAGGAGGTCTAGGTATGTTTTCTACATAATACATCTATTGTTTCTATCTAAGCAATTAATTGTACATATCTCTGTCTACATTTAATGCTCTAATCACATAATTCTAGTGTCAAATCTCCTTGTATTTAAAATAATCCCCTAAAAGTCATTAGGACATTTCAAAATCTAATGATTTTTATGGGGTACAAAAGGATGAAATTTATAAAAAATTCTGTTCTGTGTGAACACTCCAAAATATTCTGCTTAACACGTGTATATTTTCAGTCTGCTCATCGCTGGTGAGTACAGATCACTTTAAGCACAATCTTTCCTTGTGGTTATTCTTGTTCAGGTGGTCATCAACCTTCAGGAAATGGATAAGCAGATTGCTGAAGCTGTCAGGTTAAGAGCCCTTGGCACCATGGAGGAGAAGGCAATTGCTCCTTGTTAATGCTGCTGGGAAAGCATATTTCTTTAATTTATATAACGTAATTTTTGTTGTGTTTGGAGACACTATTTTGATTACCTCAATGCAGTGCCAGGTTAAGCCACTTATGTAAAGAACAAAACGTGTACTAAATCATTGATAAAAATTCAGTCCCAGAGGCAGTGTGATTTCTGACAAATAAACAATGACAGAATGAAAGAATGACATGATTAATGAAAAAATAGACAGTTCATATTGTTTTTAATTCATAAAAAAGAATGTCTGTAGTTTTAGACACTTGCTTCCTTGAAATCTGAACTTCTTTAAGAGTATTCTAACTTTAATACAATATTCATTTGCCAAAGAGTGTAGTTCGGGCATCTAGTTTTAATAAGAAAAAACCATGTTTATTTGTTTGTTTATTTGGAAAGAAGTGCTTACTCAAAAACATGACATTTTTATTTTATTTTAATGAAGTTCTAAATAGAAGGGAAAACTTAGCACAGTATGTTTTTAAGGAAATGCTATTGACCTCACTGGTGTCAGATTGTGAGAGCAGTTCCAGAATTCTGCATGAACTTTCCCATAATAATTTTTACTATTTCCTGTGGAGAGCACAGCAAGCCTACTTGAGAAATTGATACATGTTTATAGTACTTTCCTTTGGCACTTAGAGACACTTTCTCCCTCCATTTGTAGTTGGAAAGGCTGGCAAATTACATCTTTTTTTTTTTTTGTAGTTGTTTTTTGGCTGGGGCCGAGTTTGAATTCGCCACCTCTGGTATATGGAACTGGCGTCCTACTCTTTTGAGCCATAGGCGCTGCCCAAGGCAATTGCATCTTTAGAGTACTCTTCACTAACATGAGAGCTGCGTGCACCTGTTCCATATTGTGGGCATGGGTTTGGGGATTATGGTGTAGTATAAGCAACAGGGTGTTGTATTTATACTATGAAACTAATGGAACATCATGCTCATTGTCTTAATAGAGAGTAAATCAATTTCTTTTATTTATTTTTATTATTTTTATTATTTTTATTTTTTATTTTTTAATTAATTTATTTATTTATTTGGAAGGTGAATGAATGTATAAATGAACGAACATAGTCCCCTCCGGGGCAAAGTGAATGAATGCATCAATGAATGAACACAGTTCATTTATGGAATATATAAGGCCCAGGAAATTCACCCGAAACTGACCTAGGCATTGGGAATGGGGGTTCCACATTTAGTCCCAAGTGCAAAGTGAAGGAGACACCGAGGCACAGGTGACTCCTTAGCAGTTGTCCGGCCTTTTTGGCTATTGGAGCCTCCGGTGGGGGGTTGGAAGTCCCCCTCCTTGCCTGTCATCCAGCCTGCTGATTCTTCAGCTGGCTGCCACAGCACTGACACCACCAAGGAGGGGGCAGCAGGTCTGCCAGCTCCGCTGAGCTGGCCAGGGTGCCAAATGTCCTGCATCAATTCTCCCTCTCCGAGTAGAAACTCCAACTGCGTTAGGAAAAAGGGGCAAAGACTTGAT
Organism: Arctocebus calabarensis; assembly: GCA_963573935.1. NCBI lineage: Eukaryota > Metazoa > Chordata > Mammalia > Primates > Lorisidae > Arctocebus > Arctocebus calabarensis. The sequence goes on from CAUYON010048773.1 coordinate 22,733, forward strand.
CTAACTGCTTCCTGCTGAATCGGGTGATGATAGAAGGGGGCAGTTAGGGTTTCTCCAGAGGGAGAGTGATAAGGGGTTAATAGACTGGAACCATCTTTATTGCGTGTGGCTTGATGACATTTCTGGAAAACACAAATCTCATTAGTATAATCAGTAATAGGCAAAGGTAGAGCAGCATCAGGTCAGAAGCACTTTTTCAGTGATGCTAAAAGAAAACCATATTAGCTATTTTTTTTTTGCTGTTTCCTGAATAATAACTTCAGACTTTCTTTTGGCTCACAAGTGTAGGTGGTCTGTGGTTGGCTGTCTTCACTGTCTGCCTCCATTGAAGATGGAGGGTTCCAGGATTTTGAGAGTAAATCAATTTCTTAAGGAAGATCTAACCCAGGCCAACTCTGGTGAAAAACATTCACCATTTCCCAGAATCCTCTTTATTTATTAAATACATTAAAATTTAGAGAATGAATTCCTCTATGCACAAGAAATTAAAATAATTTGATGTGGTAAGAATATAATCAATAGAAATTTTTCCAAGACCTGACTAAAAAGTGTTTGAATTCTAATTAAAAAATATTTGAAAACATGATTTATTTACTTTCACAAGAGTATAGTTTGTGAAATGTGGATGGAAACAAAAAAGGGGAAGGATACCAAAGACATTCATTCATTTATCCATACAACAGTGCTTATTCAGCTACTATGTCTGATAATGTAGAATTTTGAATACAGTGAGGAACAACAACAAACCCAATTATTACTGACTTGGAACTTCCAGTCTAGAGAAATGGTATAAGGAAAGGGAATGGAATTAGAGTTAAGAATATTCTATTTCTTATTGAGCTCTACTACTGATTAGCTAACTGTGACCTTGGGCAAGTCACCTTTATGGGACTTAGATAATTAAATAATCTCCTTAGAGAATTTCATTTAGAAATTAAATAATCTCCAAGGTCTCCCAGTCATCAAAATATTTAACAATATCTTACAATTTAAGATATTTAAAATTTTAACAATATCTTACATTCAGGAGGTAATTCACAATCTATTGTTGTGAATGGGATGACCAAGGATCATCTTCATTTTCTCAAAGTCAAGTTCTTCTCTGCCCTTCTACTATGATATCTTTGCACCAGCAGGAAGTGACACCATCATGTTATTCATACAACCTAATATGTTTTTCATGATTTTGCCCAAGGAAAGAAAATGTTAGCAGCATGTCTTTAGCCAAATCCTTGCTTCTTTCTCTAATTTAGATGCTGTAGTCACTGAAGGTGGGGAGAATTTTAGTGTTGGACAGAGACAGCTGTTTTGCCTTGCGAGGGCCTTTGTTCGTAAAAGCAGCATTCTTATTATGGATGAAGCAACAGCTTCTATTGACATGGCCACGGTGAGTGCATTAGCTAAACTTTTAATAATGATGAGTTGGAGAAACATGCATAAAAATTACAATTTTCTTTTTCCTGATTGGGTTCTGAATTGTCAGTACTATTGTTTTGAGTGTCTTCTCAATCATCTCCTGATCAACTGATAATAGTACATTGAGAATTATGATAGATGAGGCACAATACACATTAAAGGCATTCCTGTTTCCAAGAAACAAAATAAATTTGCTATAATTTTTTGATACATTTTCAAAACAGTAAAATTCTATGGTTGAATTGCTGAGAATGCTGTACTGTGTTCAGGTATTATGGCATAGTAAGTCTGAATTGCAGCCTACAAATCTCTTATTTTACAAGTTCTTTGATAACCAAAGCCAATCATTAGTTCCTGAAGCAATTTGAAGAAGGATTCACTTCTTCATCACTGTTTCATTCATTATAGGATGTAGCTGTAATTAATAATAACATTCTCTATGTTTTCATGGTAAAAAGCCAAGAATGTTGCCTCTTGGAAAAAAATTATTTTAAGATATCAACTGTGTCCAAGATCTATCTGGAAGTGTGTAACTGAGTGGGGAAAATTTTACATTAAACCATAAACTGTGTATGTGCTAGCCATTAATGTTCTTTTGAAAGTTAACTTGATATTAAAAGTTTAGTATCATAAAGAACCAAAAAATAAAAAAATAAAAAACCCTACAACTACTTTTCTTCCTGCCACTCACTTTAATTGGTTTAAAATACCCAAATAAATCAAACAATTTCAAGATTAAGAACCAATTATGGATGGAGATAATAATTTGACATCCTTTTTTCCCATAAAGTAAGACTAATCAAAGCACCGGGACAAAGTTATATAGCTTTCTTAAAGTTAACATAAATTAAAGCAGTAAAATAGGCTCTAATTGATCCTTTCACTAAATAAATGCCATCAAAATTAGTATTAAATGCTAAGTTTTTATAAGGATAATATTGCCTCAGGTGTGAAAAGAGAGAGAGAATAGAAATTAAGTGGCAGTAAACCAGTTGATTGAAAAAAGTGAAGGTTGTCACTTTAATATAATCAAGTTTTCCTCTAGGAGAGAGGTGGAATCTTTACCCAGAACATCTTTGAAAATATAGTGCTAAGGCCAGGCACTGTGGCTCACACCTGTCATTCAGAATGCTGGGAGGCCCAGGCAGGAAGATAGATAGCTCTAGCTCAGGAACTGGAGACCATCCTGAGGAAAAGTTAAACCCTTCTCTTCTAAAAACAGAAAAAAATAGTGAGACACTGTGTGGCATGCCTATAGTCCCAGATGAGGCCAAAGCTGGAGGATGGCTTGAGCCTCAAGAGTCTGAGGTTGCCATGAGCTGTGATGAGGTCACTGCACTCTACCCAATATTGACAGAGTGAGACTCCATCTCAAAAAGTAAATAAGTGAATAAAATAAAATATAGTGATAAAGGCAGTTTATGGTGGGAATAAAGATGGTTGCTGCTTAGAATGTTCTTCCATGGGTCAAAGTCCAAATTTTTGGCATTAATTTTGGTTTTTACCTGCTCTAACTCAAAGGTTAATGACCTTTTATGGTTTTGTAAGTTCTGAAAGCATATTGCTTGTGGTATAACTCAAGTGAGTATTTGGATGCCCATTTGATTTCATTTTGCTGTTTCCTGGCACTAAATCCATTGCTCACTCCCAGCCGATCTCTACATTTTATTCACATTTCAAAGGCATATATAGAATACAGAAGGAATCTGCAGCTGGGGTCTTGCCTTCCATGGAAGACTTAGGAGGGAAAGTGCTCCAAAGAGATTGGGTGTGGTGGGACATTGTTCTTGGGAGCAAAATATTATGGCAAGAGAAAGTAGTCCAGAGAAAATTTACACTTTCTTTTTCTGCAGGAAAACATTTTGCAAAAAGTGGTCATGACAGCCTTCGCAGACCGCACCGTGGTTACAATAGCTGTAAGTACAGGAGACAGAATTGATTTACTCTTCTTTATTTTTTGTTCTAAAATGCTATAATCTTTAAGTTTCAGCAATTAAAATATAGTGATATGAAATTATGTATTTCTCTGCTAATATTTCTGTGTCTGTGCAAAAAAAAAAAAAAGGAAAGGAAAAAACACAGCGATATTTTGAAAACATTGTTCTTTTCCACCCTGTCTGCTCCACCTAACTCCTCTAAGTTACAATCAAACTTCCTAAATCTAACGGTTACAGCAGGTCCTGGCCTCTGCTTGTTCAGCATATACAGTGTTACTTTATGTGGATTAATTATCTTTTCAAAAATAATCTGAGGAGCAGTGGAAGAAGCAAAATTCCTCAATTCGGTTTCCAATTCTGCTACTATTTCTACTTAATTTCTACATTTCTATTCACCTATCTGGTATTATTTTTTTTAAGCAATGAGATGTCCCCCAGCACCGGCAGGGGATTTTTCCCTTTTCAGATAGCACCAACAAAATAGAAAAATTGCCGGAATCTTTGTAATTCGTGCTATAGCTTCCTTCAAACGGGCATCGTTTTCTGTCTTTCCCTCTGTGCAAACAGATGAGCTCTTGCTCACATTTAGGCTTACTTACTGCTTAGCAGAAACTTTGTAATGAGCCACCCGGACATTATTTCCTCCTGCTGATTCTCTTCTCTCCTCTCCCTTTCTTCCCTCCAGCACCGCGTGTCTTCTATTATGGATACAGGCCTTGTTTTAGTCTTTTCTGAGGGTATTTTAGTGGAATGTGATACTGTTCCAAACTTGCTCGCCCACAAGAATGGCCTCTTTACCACTTTGGTGATGACCAACAAGTAGACCATCGTGATCTACTCTGCCGAGTACCCCATTCTCTGGTAGTTATCGGTGCAGCGTCCCCTCACTAAGGCAAGGCTAGCTAACGCTCTGATTAAAGGGCAGGGCTGGGGTGAAGGAGCAAACGGCAGGGTGTTATTGACCAAATCAGCTCCACCAAGTGCTTCTGTTGGGCTCAAAACCAAAGGAGGCACATGCCTGCGTTTTCAAATGCCTATGTGCAAGAGTGAGTATTTAGGAAAACCGAGAAGAGGACTTACATCCATCCTCAGGACAAATTTCACCATTCCTGCCCTGAAGAATGCATTATTTAATTTAAATAATTACTTATGTTAAGCTGCTGAGCACTGGGGGTTGTACATGGAGTGCTTGCTGTGCTTTCATTTTGTTATGGAGGACACACGAGCGAAAGAAAACCCGTTAAAGTGCAGCTCTTTCAAGATGACAGGAAATAACTCCTGAGCAGGGCTCACTTTCTGCAAACTATGCCTATGTCAAGAAAAAAATCTACTTTCTCTCATTTTCCCAGTGAACTCTGTGGTTCTTCTGCCCATGGGAAAGTCACCTGATCAGCTCATTCACACTAAGGTGTGAATGTGAATAACACAGGGGTGGGAGAATTAACTAACTTAAAAAACAATTCTCTAATATTTTCAAGAATATCCTTGCTGGGAAAGGTAAGGAGATATTTTGGGAGAGTATATTCCCATTGCCCCTAAATAGAAGGGAGAGAGGGGGAAAGGCTACCCTGGCCTACTCAAAAGGTTTCCTCTACTCTGCCTGAAGCATGGCTTTGTTCAGTGGTCTTATTTAGTCTATATCTGGGATATTACTTGAGTGTAATTTGTATTTTTAACCAAAGAACTATGTTTCCTACCTGCTTTCTGTTCTCCTACATTCACTGAATACTTGTCCATAGACTTATGGGTCTCCCAGCCATTCTTCATCTTAGAACCACTATTATGGCCAAAGGACACTGTGGTTAACTGGCACCAAAAATGGTGGAATATCTTAAAAAGATAACTTTTTCCAGCTTCTAAAAGAACCTTACACACCAAAATAGACCATGCTGTATATGATGTGGTCTTCGTGCTTGATTAGAGTAATTTCCCTGGACCATTCCAGATATTTCCTCAACACCATTACAATGGACACCACACTTTATCAGGAAAAAAAAAAATCTGAATTAATAGAATAAACATCAGGTAGCTTTATTTCTGTTGGCCAAGATTTTTCAAGGTTTTAATATCTTTTCCAAAGAAACATGATTTCAGAATATCAAGGCAATATTTACAATATATATTGTGGATTTAGAGGCCACATTCTCTTTTTGTTACACATCTATGATTTGGTTAGTGCAGAACTAATATTTTTCTAGAGAGAAAAGGCACAGCATATATTAAACAGTTCATGAAGTTTATTTTTAGCTAAATGTGTGGTTGTACAAATGGCTCTTGTCCATTCACAGAGGTAAACGTTATTCTCCAACATTGGGCATATTCCTAAATATATATTATTTATTTCCCATATTCAGTGAATGATAGGCTTGTGGATGGGTGTGGAGAACAGTGGTGTATGTTTTAAGCTGGCTTCACCGTCACACGCCGCCTACATATTCTTTCCTCCTCGAGTTGCACGTCACACTGTAACTGCTCGCTCTTCTGATAGTGTGAACCTGAGACTGTCCTATTCACATAGAACCGGGGAGAACATAGATCTTTGCTTGTGGGGATGGCTTTAGGTTGGATTTTTGAATTGTTAGGAGAAAGCACTTTGGAAGTTTATGTCTAAGCTAGGTAGGCCTAGCTTCAGAACTCTGGGCAGCTGTTCCCATCAGCACAGAAATATTGTAACATACATGGTCCAGGCTCAGTATAACAGCCCCACCCACATGTGGCTACTGACTACTTGAAATATGGGTAGTCCAAATTAAGACATGCTAGAAGTGTGAAATACATATCAGATTTCAAAGACTTAGTACCAATAGAGAGAAGTAAAATATCCCATTAATAATTACTATATAAGTCACATTTCAAAATAATAACATTTGAATAGATTAAGTTAAATACATTAAAATTGCTTTTGCCTATTTATTTCTATATTTAAAGTGTACCTCCTAGGAAATTTAAATTTACATGTGGCTTCTATTATATTTCTGTTGGACAGCACTGATCTTACCAATAGTAAAGGCCCATCGCACAGATTTTTACCTTCTAAATTATAAAGAAAATAAAGAATAATAGCAGTTGATGTTTATCATTGGATTGTATGTGTCAGACAAGGTACTGAACCTTTTTACGGGGCTTGTCCTATTTGAACCTCACCACCCTTCTCTGAGGCAGGTACTATTATTACCGTAAGTTTACAGATGTGAAACTGGAAATACACTAAGGTAGGTATGTTGCTCAAGATTGTACAACTAATAGGTGCCAGAGCTAAAATATACAAACCCAGCTTAGGTTTTGACCATAACACTAAAAATGATAGACAATCGTTCCTTGAAGGCAGTGTTTTTCAACCTTTTTACCTCCTATCATTAAACTTCCTCAATCCACTTAAATTATGTAGATAAAAAAAGGAGTGAAAAAAGGAATACACTTACTGTGCTTTGAACTTCTTTCACAAATAGTTTAATTAATGATCTTTAAAACTTTTCCCTAAGTAAATCACTGCCCTAGGGGTCCAAATGCTTCCTCTGAAATAGTTAAATGACAGGACAGAAATAGCTCACATTTTGAGGTTAGTACAGCTGGTTTTCATACTGGTTCTACCAGTTGTGATTAGTGTGATCCTGATCTCCTGGTTTTATCTCTACAAACCTCAGTGGTCTCCATATCAAGGAGAGAGAGGTGACCTCCACAGCTAAGGAATGGTCTGAGGTTCCGCAAGTATGTGTGTGAAGCATTTAATGTCTGGCATTAACGTCTGTTCAGTAAGTGGTAGCTTTTACCATTATTAATTATTAACACCAGCGCCCCTCTCCAAAGGGTACCACGTGGAAAGTGACAATGAGTGAGTGGTGAAGAGACTGGATATGTAAGGGCCTGGATCATCCATGCTAATACTGCATGTCAGAATAGACATCCCCATATTGCTTACCAGAATCAGGTCAATCACTTTCCAGGGTTCTCCATACCATATACTAGCCCCCTAAATTAAATTAGTTGACTTTACACAAGACACAACAGGTGTTGAGACTGAAGTATAACCCCACTGGTTCATGATGGCCCCGCTTAGAATGCTACTATCTGACAAACATTTATCAGCCTGCTTAAGTTTCCATGAAAACGATGACCCTCACATACTAGGTTTACTCATGCCAACACAGCCCACAACAAACCCAGCCATACTAGCCAGTATTTTAAAAGTAGATAAATAAGCAGTAATTTAAATAAGGAGAACAAGAATGGCTGTGCTTCTCATTAACTCCTGGCACCCCAAGATAAATGTATGTCCCTGGATAATTTGTAAAGTACACAAATTCCATTGTTTTGGCTTGTGTTTTGAAATCCGTAACAAATACATGCATTCTTTTTGCTCACAGCATCGCGTTCACACTATTCTGACGGCAGACCTGGTTATTGTGATGAAACGAGGAAATATTTTAGAATACGACACTCCGGAAAGCCTCTTGGCTCGGGAAGATGGAGTATTTGCTTCTTTCGTTCGTGCAGACATGTGAAGGGATGTCTTAAAATGATACATGTATTTAAAGTATTACAGTCATAACTATTTAATGGATCATCAGATTGACCTTTGTGCAAAATCTGTAAAAGTTTAAGATTTTGCACAAGAGAAGTTGGCATTTCCCTTTCCTGCTTGTTATAGTTTTCTAAGATATTACTGCTAACTGTATTCATTACTGGTGTTTTTATAATGATCGAGCCACTCTGCCTTTAAGAACAGCAGGTTGTATTAAAACCTATAAGCTACTTTAACAAATCAATAGCTTATGTTTTCTCATAACTTTGGCAAATATCTCTCAGGCATAGAAGTCAGTATTATTATACTCTTATTTGTAAGAATGTATTTTCCTGGTTGTTGGAGTCTCCAGATGTCACTGGAAGAGAATAAAAAAAGGGCACACTTTCTAAAGAAATATTCATGGTTATTAACTACTTTGTGATTAATATTTTTGTACCCATTCATATTAATAATACTAATGTTTCTAGCATTCTTTTTCTTTTCCAAGTCTAAATTGTTCCCTGTCATTAAGAAGTTAACACATTTATAGTAGTTGTATAAAGCCAAAATCTTAACTAGAAAGATCATGAAAAGAGCATGGATATTTTTAAAAATCACAAGTTGCCATATTTTTCTGTTCAGTAGAGAGAGGATCCTTACAATATCAGGCATAATGTGCCTTTTTCAGACTGAAGTTCGAGAGTGGTCAAGTTCAATTTGTCAGTCATCATTAGCTGTGGTTGTGATTCTGACTGCTAAAGGGCCACACAATTCAAGATTTAAAGGAGCATAGGGAAATGGCCTTACTTGTCATAGGGTACACACACACCCATATCTTAGCCATATGCTAATAATGGCAGGTGAACATTCCTTGAAGATGCAAAACAGTACTATGGCAGGGTGGAAATATCTCACACATTGCAGGTATAAGAATATATAACAAGTATCTATTTCTAGTTGGAAGAGTTTGCTTCTTCTAGACATTTAAGCCTAATAATGTCATACATGAGTCCATTTGCTGCTGCTCTTTTTTTAATGTACATGTAAAAAGCATACCAAAAACATTACTCTGATTTTAGTGTGTATGTAAAGAGTATATCAAAAATTGATGGATATTAGTTTTATTTTTTGCTTAAATGTAAATTAATAAACTTAAAATACTAAAAGCTACATCCATCGTCATGCTAGCAACCATAGTTTCTACAATTCTGTGTCCACTCAGTATAAATATTATTGATCTTATTTTCATATGAGGATCCACAAACATTGTAATACTTTGAAGATTTACAATTGGTGGCTAAAGAAAAATGATGCTGCCTTCCTATCATTCTTGTGTTCCATTATTATATTGTATATTCAGTCTTGGGAAAACATTAATACTTGTGTGTCCAGAATATGTGAATCTGTCTTCACCCAAATATAGAATCCTAACATTTATAAAAAATAAGTTCCATGAAGATGGACAAAATGGTCCATGTTATTTAGCTTAAATTAATACCTGTTGTTGTATATATAAAATTTCACTGTAAGAAAATAATCTCATTGTTCCTTGAAAGCTAATCAGAACAGAATAAGAACCCATTAATTAGATCACAAAATTATTTTCTAAAAATTCAACCAATCTCCTAAAATATTGCTTTGTAGGGCTAAATTTGTATGATGTTTGTTACAACGTTAAACATAATTCTCACAAAGAAATGAGTTTTTACCCATGGAAATAATACATGTATAATTTTAAAATTATACAGCTATACAGCCAACATCACTAGAAGCATATCTACTTACATAGACTGAAAATCACGTTTCCCTTTCTTACACTGATGTGGTTCCTGGTCTCCTCATAACATTTAATTACTTAAGTTGAATAAGTGCTTAATAGTCTATAAAATTAAACTAACTAAATAAAATGAAGGATTTATTTCATTTTATGTATTATCTGTTGATTATAAAAATGATACACATTGGGCAGCGCCTGTAGCTCAGTGAGTAGGGCGCTGGCTCCATATACCAAGGGTGGCAGGTTCAAACCTGACCACAGCCAAACTACAACAAAAAAATAGCCAAGAGTTGTGGTGGGTGCCTGTAGTCCCAGCTACTTGGGAGGCTAAGGCAAGAGAATCACCTAAGCCCAAGAGTTGGAGGTTGCTATGAGCTGTGATGTCACGGCACTCTACCAAGGGTGACAAAGTGAGACTCTGTCTCTTAAAAAAAAAAAAAAAGTTGAAGTTTTTTTTATTATATAGACATATAGCTATAAAAGACCACTTTAGCCCAATGAAATTTTATATTTACATGTTTTACACTGAATTAACCAAATCAATTTTAGACATTTTACTTCCTTAATATTTATAAAGAGCAATAAATGCATAAAGCTTTATATTAAAATAACAGGGTTACTGATGTCATTGAAAGAGAAAACATATTTCTCTTAAAGGATTCTGCACCCTCTACCTTTATGTTATTAGTCATGACTCATTTAAAAGTCTACTCCGCTCTTTAATAGATTAGGTACCAGAAAACTTTTCTAAGTAGCTAACACCTGAGATCTGGGACCATCTCCTATTTATCTTTGTGCCCTATACCTGCCTAGCCCACAGTAGACTTTAATAACTATAGTTGTCTGAATCATTGATTAGTTCAACCACTTGCCATATGCCTCTATCTTTGGGTTTTTCTCTTCACTTTTCTATGTTGTATTTATGCCACTATTTATTCTCTACAATACGTGAAATATGATTATTCTATATAATAAATATGTTTATGTCTACAATATATAAAAATATACTGGCTTACTATTATGTAATAAATTCCTGCTTTTGTTTGTTCAATTAAACAGAGTGATTATTTTCTCATTGATAATTCCACTAAGTATCAACTGATCAATAGATATAAATCAACACCAGTTTCAAGACAACACCTGGTTCCACCTTGATAATCTTGTTTCACATTTGCCAGACAGGTGCTTTATTACTTTGTATACAGACATCAGAGACGTTTCCATGAAGTGGAATGGCTATATTAACAATTTTTTTTACATTTCTTTTTAAATAGCTGGAAATCTGGAGTCTTTTCCTAGGTTTATTGATGAATTCTTATGGATTTTTCATATATATATATATATAGACTTTTTTTTTTTTTTGAGACTGGATCTTATTGCATTGCTCTGGCTAGAGTACAGTAGTATCATTATAGCTCATAGCAACTCAAACTCCTGGGCTCAAGCGATCTTCATGCCTTAGCCTCCCAAGTATCTAGACCTGTAGGCACGTGCCACTCCTGGCTAATTTCTCTATTTTTTTGTAGAGACCAGGTCTTGTTATTTTGCTCACCCTGGCCCCAAACTCTTGAGCTTAAGCAATCCTCCTACCTTGGCCTCCCAAAGTTCTGAGATTATAGATGCGAACAACTGCGTCCAGCCAAATTCATCTCTTATTATTTATTTTAGCCCGATTCATCTCTTATTATTTATCTTGTAACTTAGTCTTTGGAGTTCTATGATTTGCACTACTATAATACTACCCTTATTGACTTACTATCCAAAGTTAACTGCAGTGTTTCTTCTGATCTTCATCTGTTAGCCTAAGAATCAAAGGCCAAGTGGATGTATCTTGTAACTTAGCTTTAGTTTTGCTCTTTAGTAACTACATATCATTTACATGAGTTTTTCTTAAATATGAATAAGATTCACCTGGATAAGATTTTCCAATGAAAGAGCTTGTATTTGTATTTCTAGCCAGTGCCCCCAAATAAGATTTATAATTAACCAAGTTAGGGAATCACTGATCCACCTCCATCCTCGAGCCATTTTCTCTTTGTTACACGCAACACAGAGCCATAAAATCCTAATGGTGATTTTCGCATGCTTCCTCTTTGCTGACATTGCCTTATCTTGAATTGCTATCTCAGTGTCATAAAACGAATTACCTTAGTTTAGGAAATATTGTTTAAAAAACTGGATCTGAGCTGAGAAACCAGCAACAAAGACTTGGAACACTATTTTGGTTTTGACTTGCTCAGCGATATGAGGCTAAACCTTTTCACAAAGATGCAAAACATTTCAGAGGTTAATAATATGCCCCTGTGACTGATTTGGGGACATTTTACTGATGATATTCCACAATATGGGAGGAAGGTAAATAATGTGTGATGACACTCTCTTTTCCATTTTCGTGTTAATTTCTGGGAGTGCCATCATCACTGACACAGGAAGGGTGATATATTCATTCTACATTTCTAGTACATAGGATTTAAATTATTTCTCTTTCTATAGACAGTAGCAAATTGCCTTCCACCAATCCCATGATCATCACCAGCACTCTGTTTCAAAAATGGCAAAGATCAAGGCAGCCCTATCTGGCTAAATAGTTCCCTGGCTCTAAGCAGAACACACTCTGTGACTTTAGTGCCCCTACCATCACAGGCCATCTCAAGTCACACACTTCATCTTAGTGACAAAGAGCTTTGTTTTTGGATCATTATGTTTGTTACTTAATCTTCCCTCTGGGTAAAAGAAGTAGCATGTTCACATATATCAGAAGTGTAACTTTGATGAAGTAGCTTAATGCTACTTTATTTTTGTTTTTCTCTAAGAGAATGGCTGGACTGTGCACTGTTTAGATGCCTTGCCAGTTACTATTAAGTAACAGACTACTGACCTTCAACTTCATCAGGCCAAGTGGATTTAAGCCAGTTCTTCCATATCTAGGTATTTGCTCTTTGACTCATAGTAGTTTTGGGCTTTGTTCCAACAGTAGTCAAGAGAAAGTTAAACAATTCTTAATGTCTTTCAGTCATCCAAAATGCATATCAGGTTTTTTGAAGCTAGGCATGAACAGAATCTCCCACTGTTTGAATCCATTAAAAGGTACTGTTAACTCTATTTTATAGGTTTCAACCTCTCCTCCAACTCCTCAGCACACACATGCATTACATTCATAATGTCTTAACTTGTTATAATATCTTAACTTGTTGCCTTAAATAATGTTGCAGTGCTTTGAATCTTTACATCACACATTAATAGGATGCAGAAATAACTCACGTACAGGTGGTTGGAATGTATAGCCTAAGGAAAGATATTCTTACAATCCCAATAACCTTTAGGTGTTATGTGTATCTCCCAGACCTAAATTATCTTAGGAAGCAATTTCACTTCCACCTAGATCATAAAATGTGTTCTCACTGATATGAGGTTCAGCTGTTTTTTAAAAAAAACTACTTTTTAAGATAACACGGGCAACCCATTGCTGAGTCACTGGGAGCAGGCTTTATTTAGTTCAATGAAGAGATAATGAAGGTAGTGAAATGGGCATGAATGAAAAGGTGGTCGTCTCTCTTCTAGGGAATGCAGCCTAAAAATAAGCAAAGGTTATTTCATCTTGATTGACAAATGGTTCAATATCTGCTCTGTGTTTATCTTTGGGTAACAAGGTACAATTCAGGAAGACTTGTCAGTGTTATGCAAAGCTATACAGTATATTAAAATTTTATGAAATCTTAAGAAGTGAGTCTCTTTGTGATATTTCCTTTACAGATAAAGAAACTGAGACTAACACTTAAATGATTGCCCCAAATCGCTGACTTAAAGGCTGCCCATGTGACGCCATAGACTGTACTTTTAAAAAGTAGGGAATAGAAGTGGAGAGATGGAGTTGGAATTGAAAAGATGATCTGTACTAGAACCTAAGAAAGCCAAAGAATCACGTCTCAGGGAAAGTGAGGACTGAGATGGTCTGGAGACCTATCTGGGGACAGTCCACCCCCCTCAATTTCATCTCTCTGTTCTAGTTTTTTCATTTTCCTTCTGCCTCATTCCTATTTCTGCCTACTGCTTTGTCATCTTGTGAACAATTCCTATCTCTGAGACTAAATCTTCTAGCTTCTGAGTCCCAACTATTTCCATTTCTCAGAATGTTTACATTAAACTTTTTAGCAAGGGATCTATCTTTTCCAGCTCCTCTTTTTTACCATATACATGACCAGACCACTTCATTTGCATCACTTTGGGGCAGGGGTCTACCTCTGATCGAGAAAGCTGTAGCCAGGTGGTATATGCCAATAAGAGTAAGCTCTTATGCTAAGGAGGCCCTAACACAGTCTGGAGAGTGGCATGAAACCAAGAGCACAAACCCAAGTCACAACCAGGAGTTCCAAGAACAAAAGTGATGAGAGTAGGCTGGTCCTGACTAGTTTCCTTTGGGAGGAAAAAAAAATGGAGAGAGAAAAAACAATTCTCCATCACCTAAGCACTAAAACAAGCTGGGTTATTAAAAGCCTTGGCCATTCTACTCACATTCCCCTACCCTGCCTTTGTTCAAGAGAAATCCAAAGAAAGATATAATTTTCTTTTAAAATAAGAAAACAAAACAAAATCTCCTGCCACAAGTAATCACCTCCAAAGACTGACTTTTTAAGCCCAAGTTTTATTTCCCTATGGGAAGGACTGTGTGATACAGCCTATGAGACATTTTCTCACAATATCCCACTCAAGAAAATCAGTAGCAACCCCCACCCTCAGAATTGCACTATTCTACCCATTTTAGGATCCCCCAACACAGACGAGCATTACAAGCATACTTCACACGGGAGCAGTCATTTCTTCCAGTGAGCTATCGCTCTACACTCTCAGACACTTAAAAGGGCCAAACTCTCTCAGCCCAGATTCTGCATTTCCTATACACATGGCAAAAAAGGAAGGCTAAGATGACAAAAGATAATGATTTGGGAGGACACATTTTCACCTGAAAGTAGGAGCATCTCTTTTTTGTTTCTATTTGACTGAACTTGTAGCAATCAAACATTACATTGGAAACAGAAGGCATCTAGTCTTTTGGCCAAAGAATGTAAGGGGAAAAAAATTACCAAGCCTAGTATTTCATGGGAAATTCTTGGCTTAAAGAATATTTTAATAAAGCTTCACTGTATGTGCCAACAAAGCATAGAGATGACATAATGATTTATGGTTTAAATATCACATAATCTGTGTGATGTCTAGTATTATCTTGTATCAAACAACACTGGAGAAGAAAAGTCCCTGGGCAGAAGAAGAGAGAGGCAACATGAAATCAGTTCAGATATTAGTAGAATGCAAATTGTATCCACCATCTCATTAAAAGTTAGATGTAAGGATAATAATAGATAACATGTATTGAACAAATATGATATAAGGCTTATAAACATGCACTAATTTAATCTTGAGAAACATCCATGAGGTAAATATTATTATCCACATTTTATAATTGAGATTCAGAGAGGCTAGCTTGCCCAGTAGAACAGACATGCAAACTCTGGCTATCTTACCTCAAGGCCATACTCTCAGCCATGTGCTACACAAAATGTTAATTTAGTTCCCTAATTAACTTTTCTTGGTAATTAATGGTTTATGTAATATAGGATGCATAATAAAGATCAATGATGTGACTCTACATAGAATGCTACTGGAAAGAAAACCAGGCCATGAAGACCTGAGTTCTAGGTCTGGTTCTGTCAATTGGACATATGACCTTGGATGTATCACTTAAAGTCTGAATCTTCATTTCCTCATTTGAAAAAAGAAACCCTGTTGGCCTCATTGAGTTTTTATTAATCTCAACTAAAATTTTTGGTAAAGCACATTCCCATAAGAAATATTAGTATTGAGAACCTACTACATTTACCATATTTTAGTGGGCACTATGTAGGACTTTTTAAAATGCAAAATAAATGGTTTATTTCCTCTAAAAACAAATTGACATTCCAACTTAGCAATGGTGAAGTCATATATTTGAGATAAGAAATATAAAAATAGCTCCAGGTTCTGAGCTGGACAAATGCAAAGTCGGTCTGTTGGAGTAAAATCTAGATTCCCCTAGGGAGACAATAATAAAATAAAATTAATGCACATTCAAAATTAAAACCACATGAGAAAATGTAGCACCAAGATGAAAATCAAGGGACACCACAAATAGGAACATCAGCACAAGTATGATAAATAATTGTAAAACAACCCCTAAGAGATGTAAACATATATATGTTTGTCAATAAGCATACAAAATTGTGTTCAACATTATTCCTTATCAGGAATGCAAATAAAAGCAACTACCTGCCATCGAATGGCTAAAACAATGAAGACTAACAACCCGCCAAGTGTTGTAAGCCTAGAACTTTCATACATTGCTAATGGGGCATACCTGGCACAGCAGGGTAGAAAACTGGCCAGTTTCTACGAAGGCTAAATATGTGCCTATACCAAGGATGCAATGATTCCATTCCTGGGCATGTATCCAAGAGAAATAAGCATGTAGGTCCACAGAAGGACTTGTACAGAAAAGTTCATAGCAGTCTTATTCATAACAGTGAAAACAAACAAACAAAAACACTCATCCCACATGCCCATTGATATGAGAATGGATAAGTAAAGATTGTTGTGTGTGAAACAACCTAGCCAGATCCCATAGACACTGAATTGAGCAAAAGAAGGCAGGCACTAAAGAGTGTCTACCATACAGAGCCCACCAATAAGCAAAACACACTGATGATGAAATGAGTCACAAGAGGGTAAGCTCTGCTGGGGAGTAGTTACGGTCTGAAAGGGATCAGAAGGAAATATTCTAGGGTGATACATATGTTTTATATCTTGATCTGTGATCTGTGTGGTCATTATATAGTTGTACACATAAAGATGGCAACAAGAGCAAATTCATTTAAATATTCAAATATAACTTCTGGAAGAGAAAAAATAAGTTTTTAATTTAAAAATTTCATGGATAGATTAAACAGCAATTCAGCTTAGCTAAGGGGGGATTCTTTCTACTGGAAATGGATCTAGAGTGCAGCACAAAACAAGTAGATATGGACGAACAACCAGAAGGTGTGGAGGATAAAATGGAAGATAAGAAAGTCTGAACTAGGGATCCAAGCAACAGAGGTGGGATGAGAGGGAAGAAGGCTCACAGAGCCAAAAGCTATTCCTGAAACATTCAGACTCAGATGATCTCAAAATTATTGCAAACTTTCAAGAAGTAGCCAAGCCCTATTCTATTTAAACTATTCTAATCCCTGGAGAAAATATACATGAATTCTTTTCACAAAGATGCATAACATTTATCCAAATCCAGAACAGAGATAGAGCACAAAAATATCGCAGACCAATCTCACTCATAAATATTCAAGCAAAAGTTCTAAACAAATTGTTTCACAAAAATGTCTAGCAATATATTAAAATGTAATGTATTTTAAATAGATTCACCATGACCAATTGGAATGTAAAAATGTTACCTCGGGAATATAAAATTCATACATTTTTACACTGAACATTTTTTAATCTAGTAACTTAATTCACCATATTACCTGGACAAAGAAAAAAAGATCAATTTTGTAAATCCTAAAATGGCATTTAGCGTAATTAACTACTCATCACTGATTAAAAAAAAGAAAAGTAGAAAAAGCTCACTACCTTAAAGTGATAAATATGTAAATTATGTGTTCCAAACCATTTTTTTTTTTCGGTTTTTGGCCGGGGCTGGGTTTGAACCCGCCACCTCTGGCATGTGGAGCTGGCGCCCTACTCCTTTGAGCCACAGGCATCACCCTCCAGAGCATTTTTTTAAAAACCACTGAGAAGAAAAGCTTGCCTGCTATCACCATTTTTATTTACCATTGATCTAAAAATACCAACAAAAACAAGCAAAGAGAAAATAGAATAATAAAAATAAATAATAAATAGAATAAAAATAGTATAATAAATAATAAACACTAAATATTAAGGAAACTGCATCAAACTTATAATTAATTGGGAAAATATTATTTTTCTGGGTCTGTGCTAAATTCTTTACACAACCAATCCATGTAATCTATACAACTTTCAGAAGCAGATGTTGGTGCCTCCATTTTACAGAAGAGGCGATTAAGGCCCCGAGTTAAGTAGCTATGCTTTTCAAAGTAATTAACCAAATAAATGGCAGCATTGGTATCAGATTTCAAATCTTTCTGACTCTAAAGCTCTATGAACTTAAACAAAAGGTTACAGGATGAACCTTCCACAATTCCTCATTTAAAAAAAAAAATTGACTTTCAAATATATAATAAGTATCTGTAGGTTTACAGAGAGGAGATTGTTTTATTACCCTCTTTATTCTAACAATAAATGAGGTAATTTGGAATTTTTAATTAGCAACGAATCTCAATTATTTAATTCCAGTGTGAATCTGTTTAGAGAAAATGACCTGGTGAAAGCTTGTCTGGCACAGATAATTCTTACCTTAAAAACACTTTATATCATTTAATATGGGGGGGTGGGGAATCCTGGTTTCATTGGGCCCAACAAGTCTAAATGTCACTTTAAAACTTTCAACCTCTATAAACCCTCTATAGCTGGCATTTTTGGAAGATGGCAATAAGAAGCAGTGCTACAGAGGGTTCTGGAAAATGTCAGGTTTCTCTTTCCAAGCATCGCATGAGTCACTGATTTTGCAAAAAGTAGTGACGTGAAAGCACAGCGATGGATCAGGACATCCTTGGAAATAGCTTTTTTTCCCTAAGAGCTTCAGAAATGTTGTGAAGAGTTCCTATAGAAAGACAGATCCCAGGCTTATGTGAACTTACCTTTAGCTGGCATGAGACCATCAGGGCACGATTTCAGGCCCTGGACATGCCACTATACCTCCTCTTCTCTTGGGAGAGGCCCTCCCACCTTTATTTATACCTAACATTTTGTAGCCTACTAGTAGATAATCATTATGACAGGTACTCTTTCCTTGACTGCAGGAACTACTTGTCTCTTATAGACTGTATTATAATATCATAAATGTTGATTTCTGACGCCCTGTTTTATTACCAGTACCTTGGTTGGCTTCCTTTCAATTTTCAGTGTCTTAATTAAATTTCAGAGTTGAGATGTCAGTACACCGAATGGTTAGCCCTCTGAAGATCGGTAAGTTCCCAAAAATAATACTTAAATCTGTAAGATAACAAAAGAAACCTGTAGGCTACACCTCCTTTCCACCCCATTCTGTTCTCTGTGACCTTTCTGAGCAGCCACAAACCCAAACCAGCCCCAAGATGTTAGTAAGAGCTGACATTATTAAGTACACATCACAGGCCAGGAACTATTCTAAGCACTTACTTCATGTCTCCTTGCCCTCTTAACAATTGTACGAGGTTCTCGTACCTGAGTGAGCAAGAAAATCTCCAGGATAACTTTTAAGTGTGCTCTATTTTATTGGAAGTATTTATGTCTTCTTATTAAGGATGTTTTAATTTGGGGGCCAAAGATTTTATATCTTATTTTATCCTTGCTCAACAAAATCCTGGAGACACATAAAATATTACCAGGCATTTGTCATGCAGCTGGACCATGGATGGACAGCTATGTTTCTGAGATATGGTCAAGTGGGAAAAGCATTGGACTTGGGATCATGATCTGAGCTTGTCAAAGCTTTCCACCTACTGGGTAAATGATTTCAGATCACTCATTTTATTCCACTTGAATCAACTCATGTGCAGAATGAGGAAAATAATCTAAGTCCCCTGCAGCTGTCTTAGGGATTGAGTGAACAATTTCATAGCCTAGGCCTGGCTAACTCTCAATCTTTATATATATATATATATATATATATATATGTATTTTTTAATTAAATCATAGCTGTGTACATTAATGCAATCATGGGGTACAATGTGCTGATTTTATATACCATTTGAAATATTTTCATCAAACTAGTATCATTGGGTAAATGGTAAGAGATGGATGGATTAGAGAATGAACTTCACACTTTTCCTGCCTCTTCTGCCTTTGCTTTCCTCATCTGTTGTACTGATCTTGCTACTGTCCTTTCTACACATCAAACTATTTCCTGCCTTAAAGTCTTTACCTTGCTCTTGGGCTTCCTGAAGCACTCTCTCTTTCCCCAGTTGATGACCTGGTTGATTCCTTTTTTCAATTTTACCACCTGAAAGAGTGCTTTTCCAAACTCTATCTAAAATTGCCATCTCTGGCTCTAGTTATTTTCTTTTCTTTCTTTCTTTCTTCTTCTTTTTTTTTTTTTTTTAATTGCTGGAGATTTGTTGAGGGTACAAAGATCCAGGTTACACTAACTGCATTTGTCATGCAAAGTCCCTATTATAAATGTGTTCCTCCCCCAAGAGGTGTGCCAAACACCATGGCCCTCCACCCCCTCCCGTTCCGCTTCCCTCCCCCATGTACTAAGTCAAAAATTGTCCTCATCAAAATTGAGTACATTTGTTTCTCCATTCTTGTGATGGTTTACTAAGAAGAATATGTTCCACCTCCATCCAGGTTAGTAAAAAAGATGTAAAGTCTCCATCCTTTTTAGTGGCTGAATAGTATTCCACAGCATACATATACCACAGCTTGTTAATCCATTCCTGGGTTGGTGGGCATTTAGGTTGTTTCCACATTTTGGCAATTGTAAATTGTGCTGCGATAAACAGTCTAGTGAAAATGTCCTTATGATAAAAGGATTTTTTTTCTTGTGTGTAAATGCCTAGTAATGGAATTGCAGGATCAAATGGGAAGTTTAGTTTGAGTTCTTTGAGGATTCTCCATACTTCTTTCCAAAAAAAATGATTTTAGTTTGCAGTCCCACCAGCAAAGTAAAAGTGTTCCCTTCTCCACATCCACACCAGCATTTGCAGCTTTCAGACTTTTTGATATGGGGTATTCTCAATGGGGTTAGGTGATAGCTCAGGGTGGTTTTGATTTGAATTTCCCTGATAGAGATGATGAACATTTTCTCATATGTTTGTTAGCCATTCATCTGTCTTCTTTAGAGAAAGTTCTATTTATCTCTCTTGCCCATAGATATAAGGGATTGTTGGCTCTTTTTATGTTGCTTAATTTGAGTTCTCTGTAGATCCTAGTTATCAAACTTTTGTCCAATTCATATTATGCAAATATCCTTTCCCATTCTGATAACTGTCTATTTCTTTGGTTGTTGTCTCCTTAGCTGTACAGAAGCTATTGTCCTTGTTATTTTCAATCTTTATCATGCTTTATTTTCTTTATAAATTTTTACACTATTGATAATCATTTGATATTTTACTTATCTACTTGTTTGCTAACAGCTTGAAGGTGGGAGTTGGTTTTATCAACCTAGATGCAAACTGACGGGTAATGATTGTTACTATGCCCCTCTGACATAACTCACATCTATGACTGGGTTTAAGTTTGAAGAGTTGAACATGTAAAGAAGAAAAGGGGTGACCTAATTTAAAGATATTTTTCTGCACATATGTAGACATATATCTCGAAAAGAAATGTTCTCTGAATTCACTGGAACAGATAACTAAGAAGAGTTATACTGTCATTCCAATTTCATGATAACTCCAAAAAAGTGAATTATAACATGCTGTTTTGATTACTAGTTTATGTAACAATTTTATTAAGCTGATTCCAAAGCAATATGTTCCAAAGTGGTTTATATGAGGACACTAATAAAGCAGCACACTAAGCCAATAGACCAACCATTATATTCAGGCTGCTAACATGAATCATTTCCATTGTCATTTTGAAGTCACTCCAAATTCTTAAGTCTAATACGGCTCAAGAAATCCAAGAGCTCAAAATTCACAAGTCAAGTCAAAGGCAAAGTCATCAAATACAAGGACTTCACCTTTGATCTCAGAGTATTTTCGAGGACTTCATTGATTTGTATTTGCTAGTAAAGCAGCAGACAATTGGGAAAGCATCAGCTTAATGTTTTGTCCACTTGTCTGAAGGCACCTGACAAGTTTTTTTTTTTTCTTATGAGAGTAAGAATTTCAGAAACTCAAGTAAAATGTCCATAGGGCAGTGGTTCTCAACCTTCCTAATGCCACAGCCCTCTAATACAGTTCCTGTGGATCTGTATTCCTGTGGGCACAGGTTGAGAACCACTGCCATAGGGTCTAAAAGGAAGCTGGTAGATGTTTACTTATAAGTGAAAAGATATTCCCAAATTGTTTCCCAACTGCATAAATTTCTTCAGTATGTACCATGAGCAGATTCTAAAAGGATTCTTGAGTCCTCAAGAAAATCTTAATATTTAAACAAGTTAATTTTGTTTTTGTTCTAAACTTATTTCTGATTTCCTCTAGGAATAGTGCACAAAATTGTCTTCCTTCCTGAAAGAAAAATTGGTAAGCTTATTGTAGTTAAGAAAATAGTTGTAACTGTTAGTGTACATCAACAAAATAGTGATTGAGTGTATAGATCAATGCAGTAAGTTTTAAGTAGTAAATGTGCTCTTAAAAAGTTGATTTCCTTGTAAACATGAAAGAGGTAAAGTCTCCATCTCTCTTTAAGGCTGCATAGTATTCCATGGT
>CAUYON010048774.1:0-10000 GCA_963573935.1 Arctocebus calabarensis
TTTTTTTTTTTTTTTTTGAGACAGTCTCACCGTCACCCTTGGTAGAGTGCTGTAGCATCACAGCTCACAGCAACCTCAAACTCTTGGGCTTAACGATTCTCTTGCCTCAGCCTCCCAAGTAGCTGGGATTATAGACGCCCACCATAATGCTGGTCTATTTTTTGTTGCAGTTGTCATTGCTTAGTTGACTCAGGCCAGGTGATTTATTTATTTATGGCATGATTTATTTATTTATTTTTTGGTGGTAGTTGTCATTGTTGTTTGGCAGGTCCAGGCTAGACTGGAACCTGCCAGCTCTGGTGCATGTGATCAGCGGTCCAGCTGTTAAGCTATAGGTGCCAAGCCTGGTGTGTGGTTTATTAAAAAATAAATTTGGTGGGTGGCACCTGTGGTCTAGTGGTAAGGCACCAGCCCCATATACTGAGGGTTCTGGGTTCAAACGTGGCCCTGGCCAAAATGCAACAAAAAAATAGCCGAGGTGTTGTAGTAGGTGTCTGTAGTCCCAGCTACTCGGGAGGCTGAGGCAAGAGAAGCCTCAGCCCAAGAGCTGGAGGTTGCTGTGAGCTATGATGCTATAGCACTATACCCAGGGCGACAGCTTGAGGCTCTGTCTCAAAAAATAAATAAAATAAAATATATGTATGAAGTCTTTATATGTGCTGTTGGTACTTTGCTTAGGGCCACAGTCCGGTTCCTAATATATGAGATCTAGAGAACATTTGCCAAAATTGTATGATAAATAAGCCTCAAAGAACCTCAAAATTAAGGAGGGAATCATATAGGTCATATTCTTTTATCTGATCCAATAAAATTAAAAACCATATGACAGGGACTACATTTCCTTTTTGCTTATTTATAGCCCTAGCACATAGTAAGTACATTCTAAAAATTTGTTGAGTGGCAGAATGAGTCAATGAAATTCATAAGATGCTGAATTCAGACAAAACTCTAGTTATTTGAAATTTTCCTTAATCATACAACCTGATACCTTAATAAACATTCAAAAAGTTCAAGGATGTACATGGTGGCTAATGTCTATAATCCTAATCCTAGCATTTGGGGAGGCTGAGGTGGGAGAATCACTTGAGGCAAAAGCCAGACCCCATGTCTACAAAAAAATTAAGTCCCCATTACTTAGGAAGCTGAGGCAGAAGGATTACTTGAGCCCAGGAGTTTGAGGTTGCTGGGAGCTACAATGTCACCATTACACTCTACCCAGGGAACAAAAAATTTCCACATCAGTATTTTAATGTAATATTGGAACAAGTGAATATGGCTATTCATCACAACATTGTTGGTTACTAAAGGAGGAAAATATAAACATCAGTAGAAATACAGGTTAACTCTATTTAGATATAGTTTAATGGAATTCTATTATATCCATACAGAAGAACAATATGCAATCATTAAAAATAATGATTTAGGCTTGGTGCTCTTAACACAGTGGTTACGGTGCCAGCCACATGCACTGAGGGTGGTGAGTTCAAACCCAGCTCCAGCCAACTAAACAACTGCAACAAAAAAATAGCCAGGCATTGTGGCGGGCACCTGTAGTCCCAACTACTTGAGAGGTTAAGGCAAGAGAATCTCTTAAGCCCAAGAGTTGGAGGTTGCTGTGATGCCATAGCGCTCTCCCGAGTACTATGTCTCAAAAAAAAAACAAAAAAGCTTTCTGAGGGTGGCTGCTAGGTCTGCGGACGCCGCCGCCTCTGGCGTGTCCTATCTCCTCCTTTTAGACTGTAAAAACCAATAAAGGCCGTTTCTGCTGGGAAAAAAAAAAAAAAATCAAGGTCATGCAGTAAATCATACATAAATTTTTAAAAAGTATCAGTTCATGAGATTATTAATAATTGCTTTTTCTTAGTTTTGGAGAACTACAGAACTGGACGCACCTTATGTTATCAAGAGACCGTCTGTCCCTTTCTACCTTCACTGGATTCTTGGGGGCTTTCAGAATGATTTTTCTCTGGTATTCCTTCCAATCCTTGTTAGCAATATATACTGACACTATAATTTTTTTTTTATTATTTTTTTTTGTGGCAGAGTTTTATTTTGTCGCCCTCAGTAGAGTGCTGTGGCATCACAGCTTATAGCAACCTCCAACTCCTGGGCTTAGGCGATTCTCCTGCCTCAGCCTCCCGAATAACTGGGACTACAGGCACCCGCCACAATGCCTGGCTATTTTTTGGTTGCAGTTTTGCTAGGGCTGGGTTTGAACCTGCCACCCTCAGTATACGGGGCCGGGACCCATATACTGAGCCACAGGTGCCACCTTGACATTATAATCTTGATTACTTCGCTTTAGTAAAATTTCCTAAGTAGTTAGTATGTTATTCTCCCCACTTTCAGGTTATATATGTATGAGGAATACTTTTTGTTACGGTTTACAGCTTCCTTGAGGTATAATTAAGATGTCGTAAACTGCACACGTTTTTAAGTGTACAGTTTGAGTTTTGACTTTGCACACGTTTTTAAGTGTACAGTTTGAGTTTTGACTTAAGAGTAAACCTGTGAATGCCAGACTCGGTTGCTCATACCTGTAATCCCAGCACTCGGTGCCCGTGGTGGGCGGATTGCCTGAGCTCATGAGTTCAAGACCAGCCTGAGCCAGAGCAAGACCTTGTCTCTAAAAAGAGCTGGGTATTGTTTTGAGCAATAACATGAGACTCTTTCTAGGGCGCGGGCCCCATATGCCAAAGGTGGTGGGTTCAAACCCAGTCTTGGCCGAACTGCAAAACAGAAAAATAGCCGGGTGTTGTGGCGGGCGCCTGTAGTCCCAGCTACTCGGGAGGCTGAGGCAGGAGAATCGCCTAAGCCCAGGAGTTGGAGGTTGCTGTGAGCAGTGTGACGCCATGGCACTCCACCGAGGGCAATACAGTGAGACTCTGTCTCTACAAAAAGAAAAAAGTAAACCTGTGAAACAGATGCTGCACTCAGAGGTAACGTTGTGTTCCTTACCTTCCCTCCCTCCCTCTTGCCCTCTACTCTGCATTTTGTAGAATTTTATATTAATGAAATCCTAACTACATATACTCTGTTTTTGGACTGACTGACTTACCATCATTATTTCATTGCTCTATCTACTGAAATGCTCATATTTATTTTCAGTCTGTTAATATGGTTGATTTACGTTGATAAATTTTCCATTGTTTTTGTTCTTTTTTTAGAGACAGAGTCTCATATTGTCACCCTTGGTAGAGTGCCATGGCCTCATAGCTCACAGCAACCTCAAACTCTTGGGCTCAAGCAATTCCCTTGCCTCAGCCTCCTCAGTAGCTGGGACTGCAGGCGCCCGCTACAATGCTAGGCTATTTTTAGAGATGAGATCTCAGGCTGGCTCAGACTGTCTGGAACCTGTGAGCTCAGGCAATCCACTTGCCTTGGCCACTCAGAGTGCTAGAATTACAGGCGTGAGCCACCTCGCCTGGCCAGATTTTCCATTTTTTTTTTTTTTTTGAGACAGAGCCTCAAGCTGTCACCCTGGATAGAGTGCTGTAGCATCACAGCTCACAGCAACCTCCAATTCCTGGGCTCAAATGAGTCTCCTGCTTCCGCCTCCCAAGTAGCTGGGACTACAGGCGCCTACCACAACGCCCGGCCATTTTTTTTTTTTTGAGACAGAGCCTCAAGCTGTCGCCCTGGTTAGAGTGCTGTGGCATCACGGCTCACAGCAACCTCCAATTCCTGGGCTCAAGCGAGTGTCTTGCCTCCGCCTCCCAAGTAGCTGGGACTACAGGCGCCCACCACAACGCCTGGCCATTTTTTGGTTGCAGCTGCCATTGTTGCTTTGGCCGGGCCCAGGCTGTATTCGAACCAGCGCCAGCTCAGGTGTACATGGCTGGTGCCTTAGCCCATTGAGCCACAGGCGCCAAGCCCAGATTTTCCATTGTTAAGCCAACTTTGTGTTCCTGACATAAACTCCATTTGGTTATAAGGTTTTTTTGGTATATTGTTGAACTAATTTCGATAAAATTTTGTTTAAAATTTCTACATCCTTGTTTATGAAGGATATTAGTCTATAGTGTTCTTATATCTTTGATTTAATGAGATGGGCAATGTTTTGTCCTGTTCTCTTTTTGGAAATAGTTTGTCTGGAGTTGGTATTTCTTCCTTGGGTGTTTAGTAGAATTCACCAATAATACTTTCTTAGTTGTTTTTCTTTTATGTTTTACTTTTTACCTAGTTTGGTAAAGGGGAAGGACACATTGTGTGAAAAATGCAGGACCTTTTGGTGTAGTCTTTCTACCCTTAGTGGGATTTATACTGTATTTAAAAAAATAATTTATATAAACAGTCAATAGTGGTTATCTCTGTGGAATTAACACTAAAAAATAAAAAAAAAATTAAATCCCAAACACTAAATTTAATTTTAAAACTAGTAAAGCCATTCTAAGGCCAGATGTGGTAGCTTACACCTTATCATCCTGGCATTTTGGGAGGCTAAGACAGGAGGATTGCTTGAGGTCAGGAATTGAGAGACCAGCTTAGAGAATAGTGGGCCCTCATGTCTGCAAAATAAAATTATCTGAGTGTGGTGGTGCACACTTGTACTCCTGGCTGCAAAATAAAATTATCTGAGTGTGGTAGTGCACACTTGTACTCCCAGCTACTCAGGAGTCTAAGCCAGAAGGATTGCTTGAGCCCTGAGTTTGAAGTTGTAGACTCAAGGGAAAAAAAAAAAAAAAAAAGAGCCATTCTAGATTCCTTACATGGTCTTAACCTTCAGGACCTTAATAGGTTATGGTCCAGAAGTAGATTCTTACTCATTTCTGGACATACTTTAGGTTCTCTATTCAGTTTAATATTTATCACACACCAAAGTTGTTACCTTCTATGGCATAGCCTAACTCGGATATATAGCAGGGCAAACATTAAACACATTCTAGTCTCAAAATAGCGTGTGACTATGTGACTAACTAGTTCCTGGTGCTAGAAGAATCTCTAGACTGTCTAGGGTAGGTGTAGGGTGCTGTGGTTGGGCTTACTGGTGTTATGGCCAAATGGAGTATCAAGGACTATATAATCAAAAGAAAAATAAGTTGAACTAAAGAATAAGGAAAAGATGACTTGTGTGTCCATTTCTAAGATCAGAAAATAACAATTAGTAAGTTAGTAGGAAAGCAGAGCCCTTCAAGCCTGAAATACTTATGAGGGTCCTGGAAAAGACCTCATATGTGACATAGAGAAGAGGACTACTAATCTCAGTATATTATGACTTACAGTCCCGGATCCTGAGGACTAATCAAGTCACTTAAAAAAAAAATTATAAGGCTGGGCACAGTGGCTCATGCCTGTAATTTGGGATGTTGGAGACCAGCCTGAGCAAAAACAAGACCCCCATCTCTAAAAACTGAAAAACTAGCCAGGCATTAGGGCAGGCGCCTGTAGTCCCAGCTACTTGGGAGGCTGAAGTAAGAGAATCGCTTGAGCTCAAGAGTTTGAGGTTACTATGAACTGTGACACCATGACACTCAATCCCAGTGCAACTGAGTGAGACTGTGTCTCAAAAAAAAAAAAAATTACAGAATGGATATATTATGTGAAACCAGAAGATCAAAGAGCTCTGTGCCAGTGGAATGATCAAGTCACTTTTTTTTTTTTTGAGATAGAGCCTCAAGCTCTTGCCCTAGGCTTAAGCAGTTCTTTTGCCTCAGCCTCCCAAGTAGCTGGAACTACAGGTGCCTGCCACAACGCCCGGCTATTTTTTGGTTGTAGTTGTCATTATTGTTTGGCAGGCTCGGGCTGGATTCAAACCTGCCAGCTCTGGTGTATGTGGCTAGCACCTTAGCTGCTTGAGCTACAGGCACCGAGCCTGGTCAAGTCACTTTTAAACTGTAAGGTTTCTAAACCTTTTTTGTTTCACATGCCCATAGTGAAGCTGATATTTCATAAAACAGAGTAATGATTTTATTATTTTATTTTATCTTATTTTTGAGATAGTCTTACTGTGTCACCCCCAGTAGAGTACTCTAGTGTCATAGCTCACAGAAACCTCAAACTCTTGGGCTTAAGCAATGCTCTTGCCTCAGCTTCCCAAGTAGTTGTGACTATAGGTGCCTGCCACAATGCCCAGCTATTTTTTATTTTTTATTTATTTTTATTTTTTTATTTTTTTTTGAGACAGAGCCTCAAGCTGTCACCCTGGATAGAGTGCTGTGGCATCACAGCTCACAGCAACCTCCAATTTCCTGGGATCAAGCGAGTCTCCTGCCTCCGCCTCCCAAGTAGCTGGGACTGCAGCCGTCGTTGTTTGGCAGGCCCGGGCTGGATTCAAACCCGCCAGTTCAGGTGTACATGGCTGGCGCCTTAGCCGCTTGAGCCACAGGCACTGAGCCCCCAGCTATTTTTTGTTGCAGTTGTTATTGTTATTTAGCTGGCCTGGATCGGGTTCCACCACAGTTGTGGCTGGCGCTGTAACCACTGTGCTACAGGGCACTGAGCCCAGAATAATGATTTTAAATGTGTGAAGGTTATATAACAATATAGAAGTAAAACTATCAAAAAAAATTTTTTTTATGTAGAGACAGAGTCTCACTTTATCACCCTCAGTAGAGTGCCGTGGCATCACACAGCTCACAGCAACCTCCAACCCCTGGGCTTAGGCGATTCTCTTGCCTCAGCCTCCCAAGTAGCTGGGACTACAGGCGCCTACCGCAACGCCCGGCTAGTTTTTCTGTTTTGCAGTTTGGCCAAGGCCGGGTTTGAACCCGCCACCTTCTACGGTATATGGGGCCGGCGCCCTACTCGAGCCACAGGCACCACCCTATCAAAATATTTTTAAAACAAAATTTGTGATATAGTTATATGCTTTATTAACATTATCAAAAGGTATCTAATAGCTTTGATAATTCTGAAGTAATAAGTGTAAATGATACTAAGATATCTGCAAACTAGCATAAGAAGTTTTATTCATTTTTCTTGGTCACAAAGTCCCAGGCACTATAACATTGCTGCAGTTTGTTTACTATATTCACGATCAAAAGAAATGCTAAATTGTAGTAGGAGATCAGTGAAAATAAATTTGTGGGTTTTTTTCCCTATCCAAATTCACGGACTCTGAATTCTCTTCATGGATTCTGTGGGGATACATAGTCTCAAGGTTAGGAATCTCTGTATTAAAGACTCTTGTTTCCTTATCCTGTTACTTTCCCTAAGGAAGTGAAGAAAATATGGTAGAATCCCATCTTCAGAAGTATCCTTATGCCTGAAATACTGTCCCAACAAATGGAAGGCAGATTAACCCCATGTCTAAGGGAAGCTAGACTCCAGTATCAATTCTGTCTCAACAGGCCTAATTTGCCCTGCAGTGCATGATAGGAGAAACATGTAGCAGGGGACAAACTAACCTGGTTTTAAAGTTACTTATTAAATAATCCCATATCCAGTCAATTTCACTTTAGCTTTTTTTTTTTTTGTAGAGACAGAGTCTCACTCTGTCACCCTCGGTGGAGTGCCGTGGCGTCACACTGCTCACAGCAACCTCCAACTCCTGGGCTTAGGCGATTCTCTTGCCTCAGCCTCCCGAGTAGCTGGGACTACAGGCGCCCGCCACTACGCCCAGCTATTTTTCTGTTTTGCAGTTCAGCCAAGGCCAGGTTTGAAGTCGCCACCTTCGGTCTATGGGGCCGGCGCCCTACTCGATGAGCCACAGGCACCACCCTTCACTTTAGCTTTAATGGTAGCAGAAGGAAGTTGGTGCAGTAGCAATCAAAAGGAAGAGATCAATACAATAAAAGACGTTGAGAATGAAGAATCAATAAGACTTTTATTTATTTTTATTTATTATTCATTTTGAGACAGCGTCTCACTGTGCTGCCCTCCGTAGACTGTCATCGAGTCACAGCTCACAGCAACCTCCAACTCTTGGGTTTAAGCGATTCTCTTGCCTCAGCCTCCCAAATAGCTGAGATTATAGGTGCGCACTACAATGCCTGGCTATTTTTTGTTGCAGTTGCAGTTGTCGGTTGTTTCACTGACCTGGGCCAGGTTCGACCCTCCAGCCTCAGTGGATATGGCTGACACCGTAACTACTGTGCTACGGGAGTCAAGCTCAATAAGACTTTTATTTATTTTTTTGAGACAGAATCTCACTATGTTGCCCTGGGTAGAGTGCTGTGGCATCACAACTCACAGCAATCTCAAATTCTTGGGCTTAAGTGATTCTCTTGCCTCAGCCTCTCAGGTAGTTGGGACTACAGGCACCCACCACAACACCTGGCTATTTTTTGGTTGTAGTTGTCATTGTTTGGCAGGCCTGAGCTAGATTTGAACCTGCCAGCTCCATTGTATGTGGCTGGCACCCTAGCCACTGAACTATAGGCGCAGAGCCCCAATAAGATTTTTAGATTGGTTATCTGAGGGCCTGAGAGTATTGACCGCTCTCATTTCCTTTACTCCCTATAGAGTAATTTTATTCATTTGTAATTTTATATAAAACCGTAATTTTAAGAACTCTTTGAAAATTACACATATTGGCTCGGCACCTGTGGCTAATCTGAGCTGGCGGGTTCGAATCCAGCCCGAGCCTGCCAATGACGGCTGCAACCAAAAAAAAAAAAAAAATAGCCGGGCGTTGTGGCGGGTGCTGTAGTCCCAGCTACTTGGGAGGCAGAGGCAAGAGACTCACTTGAGCCCAGGAATTGGAGGTTGCTGTGAGCTGTGATGTCACCGCACTCTATCCAGGGTGACAGCTTGAGGCTTTGTCTCAAAAAAAAAAAATTACAAATATTTTACTGTTTGAAATGGTAAACATTAGGGATACAACTTAACTGATGAGAAAAGGCATATGGCATTTTCAGAATTTCCATACTATATAATTTGAATTATTACCATACTTTTTTTTTTTTCTGAGACAGAGTCTCACTAAGTCGCCCTCAGTAGAGTGCTGTGGCGTCACAGTTTACAGCAACCTCCAACTGTTGGACTTAAGCAGTTCTCTTGCCTCAGCCTCCGAAGTATATTGACCTATTTTGGAATATGAGTTTATCCCTTGTTTTTCAGGCTCAGAATCAGAGACTATTGACAACATTTCTTTCTTTAAAAACAAGGTTTCTCTTGGTGGGTGGGGGGGCAGAGATTGTAGTATTTTGAAAGCATTATGTGTTTCTGGTCTGTCCTTTTCTGTTATCTCAGGAATCTCAGCATGGCTTAGACGATTGCCACTGGCACAAAGTCCCTGATCCATATTATTGACCTGCTAGAGCTGCAATCTCACTTGTAGACTGGATTGGGAGAGGACTCACTCAACATGGTTGTTGGCAGGATTCAGTCATAGACTATATCTGAGGGCCTGAGACTGTTGACGTCTCTCATTTCCTTTATTCTCCATAGAGTGGCTCACAAGAGAGAAAGCAAAAGAGTATTCACAATGAAACCAGTGTTTTGTAACCTAATCTTGGAGTGACTTTACATCACTTCTGCCATATTCTAATTATTAGAAGCGAGTCATTAAATCCAGACCCTGCTAAAGAGGAAGAGATTACACAGGGCATAAATACTAGAAAGTAAGGATCTTTGGGGGTTCATCTTAGCAGCTACCTGCCATACTATATAAGGTCATAATATTATGAATTACTAATTCATTGGTAATTAAACTCCATTGACATCAGAAAAAGGAAAACCTCCAGTACTGTTCAATCAATAAACATTGACTTTAAGACTATGTAATTTACTTTAATTGGAAGTCTTATATAATCACAGTTTCTTTTTTCTTTATTTTCCAGAATAATCTAGGTATCTTGTGGTCTGAAAGAGAAGAAATTGAAACTGCACAGGCTTACTTAGAATCATCAGAAGCACTATATAATCGGTATATGAAAGAGGTATGTTGCATGTCAGATACATTTTGTGTTTTGTTTTGTTTTGTTTTTGAGACGTCTTACTCTGTTGCCTCATCTTAGAGTGCCATGGCGTCATAGCTCACAGCAACCTCAAACTCCTGGTCTCAAGCAGTTCTTTCTCTTCACCCTCCCCAGTAGGTGGGAACTACAGGTGCTCACCA